>OY783198.1:14755810-14837132 GCA_963678675.1 Xiphydria camelus
CATCATGAAACTGACGAGCTATATTATGTAGAACTGCAAAGCTTACAACGATTGCTTCCACTTTTTCGGAATTTAATCTTATACCCACTGCTAAAATTGGAAATCTTCGTTTCAATACTCCAAAACACCTTTCAACTGTGTTCCGTGTTCGGATTTGGGCTTCGTTGAAAAGTTGTTCTGCTGGTGTCTCAGGATTATTTAATGGTGTAATTAAATAAGGTTTAATAGCATACCCACTATCCCCCAATAGTAAATTATCACCAAATTCTCGGTTCTCAAATCTCCTCCGTAACTGAGAATTTCGGAATATATTTGCATCGTGAGCTGATCCTCGCCATCGACATACTATGTCCCTTATTTTCAGATCAGCGTCACACACGGCTTGCACATTAAATGAAAAATAACCTTTCCTATTCCTGTAATTCTCTGGCTCCTCTCCACCAGGTGATTGAATTTTTATGTGGGTGCAATCCAAAGCACCTATACACCGTGGGAATCTACTTATACTGAAGAATTTCTGTCTAACACACTATTGTACTCCTCTTCATTTGGCATATTAATATATGTCCTGTGCATGCCTGCTATTGCTCGTGTAACTTTATGAACTACCTACTCTACTTGCTGTTGACTTATCAACTCCAGCAAAATCACCTACTACTTGCAGGAAAGAACCAGTTGCCAGAAAACGTAAAGTAAGAAATACCATTTCTGAACATGTGAGGGCATGATTCCTAAAAATAATTATATTTTTATATTTTGCACGTTTTGTAGATATATAAAAATTTAACGAAACTTTTATTCGGTAATAATCAGGCCTTTTAAATATCCACAAGAATAACTACACGTCTGACGTTTCGGTTCCCCTTCGACGGGGTTCGGGGGGGGACGTCGGGTTCGAAGAGGAACCGAAACGTCAGACGTGTAGTTATTCTTGTGGATATTTAAAAGGCCTGATTATTACCGAATAAAAGTTCAATTAAATTTAAACTACAGGCAACACAGAGGTATTATCTTAAGATATATAAAAATGCTTTACTTTTTACTTCGTGTTTCAATTGCAGGAGATACATGGTCTACAATATAATTTACAGTTTCTTTTGATAAACGAAATCGCTGCAAAAATTCAATATCTCTCCATCGAACAAAATGATTTAGTCGTTCTCCGAACTGCCGCCTCATTCTAGGATATAAAACAGCATTCACTACATCCAAAAAATCTTCATCGTCTGTTGGGGGTTCGTCCAAGTAATCCATTTCAATAATATATATATATATATATATATATATATATATATATATATTTTTATGGAAAGGTACTTGTCGGGACCGCAAAAAGGACTCGTATACATTAGTATACATTACTCTACATTGAAATTGCGAGTTGTAATTTCAAGGTTAAAATCATATGTATACCTTAGTTTTTAAGATATATTGAAAAATAGATATTTTTTATGTAATGGTACTATACGGGACCGATTTTTTTTTTATACAATGTGACTTATCAGGACCGTAACAATCCGGATATACGAACGTACAGTAAAATATCAAAAGCGAGCAAAAATATCACAAAATATAAAGAAAACAAAAATATTTATTAAATACTCGACTAAATTACTCGCTACTCGACTAAATTACTAGCCGTGTCTGAACTAAAAGTCTCGCTTGTTAAAGCTCGCTAGAAACTATGTACATATTATGTACCTATAGGATGTCCGCGCAGAACCGACCAGTTGCAGGGATACCTTCGGCCGAGTTTGGTCGGTACTCGAGTCATTTACCGTATGTCCCACTCTGTAGGTATTGGCCAGTTTAAAATTTACCTTCGTATACCTAGGTAGGCTTGGTCCGTACTCGAGTCATTTACTTGCTTCACCGAACATAGACAAATTATTTTAAAACATGTATTGAGATATACATATATATGTCGCAGGGGCAAATAGTGACTTTTTTTAGGCAAATAGCTTTTGTGGCTTCGCTCATTTCACTCGCTCCGCCGTTTCTAGCCTAACCTAACCTACTTTAATTTATTACCGAATCTAATTTATTTATATTTCAATGTGTTAGGTTAGGTTAGAATCGGCGGAGCGAGTGAAACGAGCAAAGCCACAAAAGCTAGTTGCCTAATGTTACTATTTCCCTGCGACATATATATATATAAACCAGCCTTTACACAATGCAACACTGAGATATCACGGCAAAAATATTTAAATAAATATTTAATTTAAATATTTTTGCAGAGATATTTCAGTGTTGCATTGTAGTAAGGCCGGTTTTAGCTTACGTTTGACATAGTTCGACGTTGGTACAATGCGAAAGCTGCAGTCTCGAAACATCTCATATCCTAAAGAGCGCAGGTTCGAGTCCCGGGTTTGAAAAAAAAACCGACTAATTTTAATGAAATATAATTTGCAGTTTTGTAAACTGACCATTTCTACTGGCCATTTTATTTTATTTGTTGGCTTTGTTCAAACGTTTATTTCTGTTTTGTTAGATATTTTGCACATTTATAACTCGGTCCCCGCAATTACCATTACGTCGTCGCTTCTGGTCCCCATAAGTGTCTATACATCCCTGAAATGAAATATTGAATACGAAATAAACGTAATTCAACCACATATTAAGAATTTACAGGTAGCCAAACGATTGCATCATAAATTTCAATCATCTGAGCGGTATTGGGAAATAACGGAATATTCGGCCAAATTAATGCCAAGTCCAACACATGTGAACGTAACGTCTGCTGGAGAAAATTAAAATGTGGAAAATGCTGTCAATCAACTGAATTTTACTTAAAGGTTTAAATTGAAGCCCGACTTGATTGCAATTTTAACCAGTTCAATTTCTAATTTACTAATAAACTTTTAAGATTTATCCAAAGAAACTGAAAATTAAAATATGCGGTCCCGGTAAGTCCCGTTACATCCCGGAAGCCGGTCCTCGTAGGTACCAATACGTCGAAAATTTGGATAATTTTAATGAAATATAATTTGCAGTTTAGTAAACTGACCATTTCTACCGGCCATTTTATTTTAATAAATATTTAATTTAAATATTTTTGCCGAGATATCTCAGTGTTGCATTGTATAATGGCCGGTTTTAGCTTATGATTGACATAGCTCGAAATTGGTACAATGCGAAAGCTGCAGTCTCGAAACATCTCATATGCTAAAGAGCTCAGGTTCGAGTCACGGGTTTGAAAAAAAACCGACACAATGTTGTCTAAAGACTAGAAGGGAAGCCACGCTTCCAGTGTTGCCTATCTCGCTCACTTTCTGTCGCCACTCTTTCTTGGGAGATTTTCGGCGCGTGCGGTGGCGGAACTCTTATACGGGGTGTCGTACATATCGCGCGGGAGCATTGGCGATCGGATATACCGGTGTGTTTAACCGGTTAACTTAACAATTAGTTTGTGAGAGATTGTTCGTACTTTTAAAATTTGTTTATTGCTGAATTTCAAACTTTATTAAGAATATGGATTATTGCAAACAATAATTTCACTAATTTATTCATTTAAGGGGCAATTACATAATATTCAAGGAAGATTTTATTATAATCCTGAGTATACTCGTATGTACGAAAAAATTTATAAACCAGATTTAACTAAAGTAAAATTCGATTGAACAGTTTCATAAATAATTAAATTCTATCGATACTTCAAAATTCATTTCTACTCGCCACCCGGTGTAGTCGCTCACGAAATACCGTAAACGTCGACACCGAACATGTGGCGTCCAGCAACGCGGCTCGCCTCTGTAGTCCCAATTTCAAAATACCGACGCAGAGTAACCTTTCTTGTCTAGTCTATGTTCGGTGTTTGCTTGCAATTGTAACCAACTCAATTTCTAATTTACTAATAAACTTTTAAGATTTGTCCAAAGAAACTGAAAATTAAAATATGCGGTCCCGGTAAGTCCCGTTACATCCCGGAAGTCGGTCCTTGTAGGTACCAATACGTCGAAAATTTTGATAATTTTAATGAAATATAATTTGCAGTTTTGTAAACTGACCATTTCTACCGGCCATTGTATTTTATTTGTTGGCTTTGTTCATACGATTATTGCTGTTTTGTTAGATATTTTGCACATTTATGACTCGGTCCCCGCAATTACCATTACGTCGTCGCTTCTGGTCCCCATAAGTGTCTATACATCCCTGAAATGAAATATTGAATACGAAATAAACGTAATTGGACCACGTATTAAGAATGTCCACATATTAAGAAAAAATCGGTTTTCAGGCTTGTCTCAGTTTTGCTTTCAAGTATCGAAATATAGAAAGTAAGATAAAATATAGAAACTAAGAAGTATGAATCTATGTACGATTGAAATAAATAAGTTACAAAAAAATACAAACTAATTTTTATTCCTCTATGGAAACCTTAAAAATTCGAATTGTTTGATACTTGTATAGGCATAAATAGTTCTTACAATCGCAGGAATGACTGTAACATAAAACCAATTCAGCCACCTTGCTAATCTTCAAACTAATTGGCCAATAAGAAAAGCCACAGATCATGGACAATAATTCACGGCCCTTATTGGATAAATTGGAAATCGTTCAACAAAAAATTATATAAATTTGCTTTCCACTGAAACAGAGAAAGCATTTAAAATTAATTCCACTGATCAAAACTGCATCTATTTATTGTATGCAACTGATCACGTGTAAAGGAATTATCGGTAATCTGCATAAATATTTGACTTTCTCCCAAAACCGCTCTGATGATTAAAATCTATGATGCAATCGTTTGGCTACCTGTACATTCTTAATATGTAGTTGAATTACGTTTATTTCGTATTCAATATTTCATTTCAGGGATGTATAGTCACTTATGGGGACCAGAAGCGACGACGTAATGGTAATTGCGGGGACCGAGTAATAAATGTGCAAAATATCTAACAAGACAGCAATAATCGTTTGAACAAAGCCGACAAATAAAATAAAATGGCCGGTAGAAATGGTCAGTTTACAAAACTGCAAATTATATTTCATTAAAATTAATTGGTTAAAATTGCAATCAAGTCGCGGGCTGCAATTTAACCCTCTGACGCTAAACTCTTAGCAATCCCTGTCGCGTGAGCTGGAGAAAGCGGACAGCCAATCGCGCGCGGTCGCTTTATGTGTTAGTGACTGACGTCACGGAAATGGCCCCCCACTCTCATTCAACCAGGCTCGTAGTTAGGGGCCTGCTCACTCATATACCGTGCTCACTCGCACTCACGGAATTTCGCGCGACGGCACGGCAATCAAATAGGGGCCCCATACACGGTACGATTCGTTGCCTCGATCCGTCGTTTCAAACTGATTGAAACGACGAATCGATAGTGTATGTGAACATAGTTAATGATTTACTTAGTCGAAGACTACTTCATTGTCACTATTAAAAAAAATGGCTTATTAAAATCACACCGCAGGTAACTTTTAACGTTTCGTCGGTGCCCAGCGACCATACGAGTTGCGACGGCCCTGTCACTCTCTCCCCACTACACTAACGTCTCACGCTTGACTCTGCCCCGCGCAGTGGTGGGGAATCGAGCTTTGCCGTAAGAGGGTTAAACCTTTAAGCAAAATTCAGTTGATTGACAGCATTTTTCATGGCTTAATTTTCTGTAGCAGACGTTACGATTACATTGTGTTGGAGTTGGCATTAAATTGGCCAAATATTCCGTTATTTCCCAATACCGCTCAGATGATTGAAATCTATGATGCAATCGTATGGCTACCTGTACATTCTTAATACGTGGTTCAATTACGTTTATTTCGTATTCAATATTTCATTTCAGGGATGTATAGACACTTATGGGGACCAGAAGCGACGACGTAATGGTAATTGCGGGGACCGAGTCATAAATGTGCAAAATATCTAACAAAACAGCAATAATCGTATGAACAAAGCCAACAAATAAAATAAAATGGCCGGTAGAAATGGTCAGTTTACAAAACTGCAAATTATATTTCATTAAAATTATCAAAATTTTCGACGTATTGGTACCTACAAGGACCGACTTCCGGGATGTAACGGGACTTACCGGGACTTACCGGGACTGCATATTTTAATTTTCAGTTTCTTTGGACAAATCTTAAAAGTTTATTAGTAAATTAGAAATTGAGTTGGTTACAATTGCAAGCAAACACCGAACATAGACTAGACAAGAAAGGTTACTCTGCGTCGGTATTTTGAAGTTGGGACTACAGAGGCGAGCCGCGTTGCTGGACGCCACATGTTCGGTGTCGACGTTTACGGTATTTCGTGAGCGACTACACCGGGTGGCGAGTAGAAATGAATTTTGAAGTATCGATAGAATTTAATTATTTATGAAACTGTTCAATCGAATTTTACTTTAGTTAAATCTGGTTTATAAATTTTTTCGTACATACGAGTATACTCAGGATTATAATAAAATCTTCCTTGAATATTATGTAATTGCCCCTTAAATGAATAAATTAGTGAAATTATTGTTTGCAATAATCCATATTCTTAATAAAGTTTGAAATTCAGCAATAAACAAATTTTAAAAGTACGAACAATCTCTCACAAACTAATTGTTAAGTTAACCGGTTAAACACACCGGTATATCCGATCGCCAATGCTCCCGCGCGATATGTACGACACCCCGTATAAGAGTTCCGCCACCGCACGCGCCGAAAATCTCCCAAGAAAGAGTGGCGACAGAAAGTGAGCGAGATAGGCAACACTGGAAGCGTGGCTTCCCTTCTAGTCTTTAGACAACATTGTGTCGGTTTTTTTTCAAACCCGTGACTCGAACCTGAGCTCTTTAGCATATGAGATGTTTCGAGACTGCAGCTTTCGCATTGTACCAATTTCGAGCTATGTCAATCATAAGCTAAAACCGGCCATTATACAATGCAACACTGAGATATCTCGGCAAAAATATTTAAATTAAATATTTATTAAAATAAAATGGCCGGTAGAAATGGTCAGTTTACTAAACTGCAAATTATATTTCATTAAAATTATCCAAATTTTCGACGTATTGGTACCTACGAGGACCGGCTTCCGGGATGTAACGGGACTTACCGGGACCGCATATTTTAATTTTCAGTTTCTTTGGATAAATCTTAAAAGTTTATTAGTAAATTAGAAATTGAACTGGTTAAAATTGCAATCAAGTCGGGCTTCAATTTAAACCTTTAAGTAAAATTCAGTTGATTGACAGCATTTTCCACATTTTAATTTTCTCCAGCAGACGTTACGTTCACATGTGTTGGACTTGGCATTAATTTGGCCGAATATTCCGTTATTTCCCAATACCGCTCAGATGATTGAAATTTATGATGCAATCGTTTGGCTACCTGTAAATTCTTAATATGTGGTTGAATTACGTTTATTTCGTATTCAATATTTCATTTCAGGGATGTATAGACACTTATGGGGACCAGAAGCGACGACGTAATGGTAATTGCGGGGACCGAGTTATAAATGTGCAAAATATCTAACAAAACAGAAATAAACGTTTGAACAAAGCCAACAAATAAAATAAAATGGCCAGTAGAAATGGTCAGTTTACAAAACTGCAAATTATATTTCATTAAAATTAGTCGGTTTTTTTTTCAAACCCGGGACTCGAACCTGCGCTCTTTAGGATATGAGATGTTTCGAGACTGCAGCTTTCGCATTGTACCAACGTCGAACTATGTCAAACGTAAGCTAAAACCGGCCTTACTACAATGCAACACTGAAATATCTCTGCAAAAATATTTAAATTAAATATTTATTTAAATATTTTTGCCGTGATATCTCAGTGTTGCATTGTGTAAAGGCTGGTTTATATATATATGTCGCAGGGAAATAGTAACTTTAGGCAACTAGCTTTTGTGGCTTTGCTCGTTTCACTCGCTCCGCCGATTCTGTGAATGAAGTTTATTTCGTATTCAATATTTCATTTCAGGGATGTATAGTCATTTATAGGGACCAGAAACGACGACGTAATGGTAATTGCGGGGACCGAGTCATAAATGTGTAAAATATCTAACAAAACAGCAATAATTGTTTGAATAAAGCCAACAAATAAAATAAAATGGCCGGTAGAAATAGTCAATTTATGAAACTGCAAATTATATTTCATTAAAATTATCAAAATTTTCGAGGTATTGGTACTTACGAGGACCGACTTCCGGGATGTAACGGGACTTACCGGGACTGGATACTTTAATTTTCAGTTTCTTTGGACAAATCTTAAAAGTTTATTAGTAAATTAGAAATTGAATTGGTTAAAATTGCAAGCAAGTCGGGCTGCAATTTAAACCTTTAAGCAAAATTCAATTGATGACAGCATTTTCCATGGTTTAATTTTCTCCAGCAGACGTTACGACTGCATGTAATGATTTGTAAAGTATTTGACATTAGCTTGTATAAATATTCTTAATTTTACTTTACAAAAAAATTTATTGATTGTGTTGTACACTGATAAGAGGTTTTTCATCCCGTTATATACTTCCAAACTTTAATGAATATTAATCCAATTAATTTTTGATCTGTTATTTGTGCTCTCATTTGTATTTATGTAAAAGAGAAATCATTTCGAAAAAGTTATACGATAATTAAAACATTAATAATTTGGTCCTCATAAGTACCTTTCGTCCCCTGAAACTGCTACGATTTCATGGTCCCGATATGTCACACAGCATGCCTGAGGAATTACGAGGACCGGTCCCCATAATACACGATCCGTATAGAAACGTTTGGGGACGGTCCCCGTATGTACCAAAGGTCCTCGTAATGACCGTTAGACCCCTGAAGTGGTCCCGACAAGTACCTTTCCATAAAAATATATATATATATATATATATATATATATATATATATATATATATATATATACGAAAAACAGATATTAATTCACAGTTCTCACGCACGCTTCTAAACAATCAAACGGATTTTAAGATTATGTTTGAATTGTCAAATCACTGAACTGCCGTTCAATGACATGAACGGTCAATATCGGCTGTTCAACTTGAACTTCGAATTGAACGAGGTTCACCGTAAACTACTGTTTATACAACCAAATTTCCGCATTTGATCTACAGTTCAAGCTGAACTACAGTTCACTGCGTTTATACAACCGGCCCTTAGTAAAGCGAGACTACACCGTTTCTCTCATTTCTTCTGCCCCCGTCCCACACTTTATGGCTTCTCTACACGTTGGCCAATGCGTTCGCCAATGCGTTGGCCAGCGTGCTTGCCAACGCACTGGCAAGGACATTGGAAACTCCTCTCCATGCTGACCAATGCATTCGCCAATGCGTTCGCTAATGCGCTGGCCATGGATATGGAATACATACGCATGGAGAGCGATCTCAACTCCTCGAAACCCAGCGAACAAATGTGCGTGCACGCTGCAGCTTCGCTGCCACGCCGTCAATGCATCGTCTATGTATCGACCGGTCGTAGCCGAGATATAGCAACCATAAATATATGGTTCCTATCCTCTCTGCAGGCTCCTAAACGCGACGAGGGTAAACAGTTTCGGCGTCGAGGACCAAGACCCTCGAGTTCCTCCATGAATCGGGCGCCTACATTTGCAAATTATTGAGGGCTCAAAAATGTTTAAACCGCCACTCTCACTGCCACAATTTTTCTTGGCGTTTCAAGCGAATTCTAAGCTACGCTGATAATATGCTAACGCCGACCGAGCCTGTTCCATGGCAGTAATTGCGGTAACAATAGCTTTGCGATAAGCAAGCGGCGTCGCTCCAGTGGATTCTAGCCACAGCCCGGGCGCCCTAGCGGCGCCGCTCGAGCGCCAAGGGTATTTCGGTTTATTCTTACGAAATATTACTGGCATATACTCCTGAGGGTGCAGCCTTATTAAACAAAAATTGGGGTGAAATGCCGATGATATTGAGTGGTGATTTTAACGTTAACTTCGCTACACCAGAAGCACAACCACTGATCGACTTTCTACAACATACATTCAACTTGAAGCTAAATAACGATAAAAGAATACCAACGACATGTTCTGGAACAACAATTGTAGGGTTGCCGTCCCAAAGGAGGTAAGTGCCAAAAATTGTAAAAATCACTTTTTCACATAAATGGGTAGTAAGTACCATAACTGAGTTCCTGTAAAGGGGGCAAGTGTTATCTTTCACTCTGGGTAGTGCTTATCTCAATCGAAAAATGGCGTTCGGTGTATCTCCACAGTGATTTTCATTGAAAGCGGGATAAGAGTGCCATCGTATTGCATCATGTAGTGCTATACTCTTGTGTTTACGTGCAGCTGTATTTTGAAATTAGTTTTGTTATCATTACTATGGAGCCTGCATTTATTTCTAAAGGTACTGGTACAAAAAAACCTGTTGAGGAAAAAATAAAAGGAAGAAAGAAAAAATAACAGTCTTTCAAAAGAGTTAATGGTCAAGAGTACCGTAGGTACCTATAAAAACAAACAAGTAAATAAAAAGGCAAAACTATAGAAGACGCTAGGAAAATTGAGTTAACATGTAAGTAATCCGGTTGTAAACAAAATATCAGCTGAGAAAAGGCAAAATCTTCGCTCTATGCTTCCTTTTCTAGAGGATAATCAAGAAGCTAAAAATTGTTATGAAGACCTACTGGCTTAACTGTATCATATAATAATTAAATATATGTTTTGTTATAAATAAAGATATTAGCATAAAATTACAATGGCAAACGGCACTTATCTCTTATATATCTATCTGGTACTTAGGCCTCTTACTACTGACGTAATGTATGGCACTTACCCCTTTTCTAAAAATGGTTCGGTATTTTTCCACGCATACAAGTATTTTTGAAAATTATTTGTAGTGGCACTTAAATGTAACCTTCTTTACACTTCATAAAGAGAATAAAAGTGCAAAAATACTTTTTCTGAAAGAGTTATACTTTTAATTTAGATTAATGTAATTATCTTCAATAAGATTTTGGCACTTACCTCCTTTGGGACGGCAACCCTACAATTGATGCCGTATTTTGTAGATATGTAGATATACTTCAATCTTGAACTTTTGTTTCCTACTTTAGCTATCATAGACCTATCATTTCAGTTTTAGATTTGAGTGAAGATATGGAAGTTAGTGAATAAACGACTTTCCCATTCCTTCAATATAACGTTGAAGTTTCACTTCTACCGCGCGTGGCGACCACGCACACCCTATTTTTATTAAAGGACGAGAAGACATAATATATAGAGGTTTATTATTAAGTTTGTTTAATGGTATTAACTTTTAATTTTAAACAATCATTATATTTACAATAGAATATCGATTCTTGTTCACTTAGAATATCTGTCAGACATTTACGCGCTGCCTATATCTAGATTTCAACCACATTTATAAGAAATATAGATGTCATTTTCTATACATATAGACATCTTGTAGATGTCTAACGGATATCTTCTGCTATTTGGGTGGATTTACGGACGGTTGCGACGTTTTGAAATGGTAATTTTGGCGGATAACTTTCTCGATATCTATAAAATTTTAGTCCACGCTAGTATACCTTTCTTGTACAGCGAGATGTAATTTAAGTTAGGAAAGTATTCCATCAATTTAGTCTAAAATCTCATAGATTCTTAAGATAATATTACTTCTGTTGCCTGTAATTTAATATACAGGGTGATTCGAAATGGGCGCACTTCCTCTCGTAGAGAGATTCTTCGCAAACAACTGAACCGAAAGTTCCTGTACAAAATTGTTGTGCTCCGCCTAGTTTACAAGATAATCCAGTTCGAAAATATCCAATCCAAAGTCAGATTCAAGGGACAAGATTTTAGACGGCAGCGAAACTCGCAGTAGTTATTCCAGCGTGCTTCCTCTGCAGCCTAGAATTTTGAAATCAATCATCGGAGCGGCGGAAGGCACCCTAATATTCGAAAAGCACCACCTGAGTCGTAAAAAAATTCACCAAATTTGTGCGGAGCACAAAAATTTTGTACAGGAACTTTCGGTTCAGTTTTTTGCGAAGAATCTCTCTACGAGAGGAAGTGCGCCCATTTCGAATCACCCTGTATATTTAACTTAACTTTTGTTAGGTAATAATCAGGCCAAAAAACAACAAAAATCACTACACGTCTGACGTTTCGGTTCCTCTTCGAACCCTCTCCGGAGACGCAATGAAGGATTCATTCGAAGAGGAACCGAAACGTCAAACGTGCAATGATTTTTGTTGTTTTTGGCCTGATTATTACCTAATAAAAGTTAAGTTAAATTAACCTCATAGATTATTAGATAATCGAAATTGAATAAGTCACCCGTAAAATTGACGGGGTTTCGTAATCCTAGTGATAGTCAACTAGAAACAAAAAAATTTTACTTGTCTTAGTATTAGACATTATTTTTCTACATCTGTAATGCTATCGCTATGTATTGTAACACAATTTCAATTGAGGGGGTCAGTGGAAAAGTGGTACAAGTCACAATTTGGATTATTTGAGTTAACTGCAAAAATGCGGTAGTTAAAGTAAATATCTGTTTAGAAAAAAAAGTGGTATAAGTGGCAACCATACCATTATACACTTATACCATTTTTTTTCGAAACAGATATTTACTTTAACCATGCATTTTTGCAGTTAACTCAAATAATCCAAATTGCGACTTGTACCACTTTTCCACTGACCCCCTCAATCTATCTATATATATACAAATGAATGTTTGTCTGTCTGTCTGTCTGTATGTCTCTTATGCCTTCCTAAACCGTTCATCCGATTGCGATGAAATTTTGGGAAATGGTTGGACGCATGCCCGCGATGGTTTCTGAGTTCGTAAATCTTATAAAAGGTGTTCAAAAAGTACCGGTACTGATGATTATTATGCCTTCCTAAACCGTTCATCCGATTGCAATGAAAAGTTGGGGAATGGTTGGACGCATGCCCGCGAAGGTTTCTGAGTTAGTAAATCTTATACAGGGTGTTCAAAAAGTACCGGTACGGATGATTATTATGCCTTCCTAAACCGTTCATCCGATTGCGATGAAAAGTTTGGGAATGGTTGGACGCATGTCCGCGATGGTTTCTGAGTTAGTAAATCTTATACAGGGTGTTCAAAAAGTCCCGGTACGGCTGATTATCCCAGCGGGAAATCATTTTAGAGAAAAATGTTTACTACAAAACTTTTAGCATTTTTCCCTGGCTACCCAATGGTCATATTGGATTTTACCTTGACCATGACCTTCAAGGTCTGTCTGTCTGTATATCTCTTATGCCTTCCTAAACCGTTCATCCGATTGCGATGAAACTTTTTGGAATAGTTGGACGCATGCCCGCGACGGTTTCTGAGTTAGTAAATCTTATACAGTGTGTTCACAAAAAGTCCTGGTATGGCTGATTATCTCAGCGGGAAATCATTTTAGAGAAAAATGTTTAATACAAACCTTTTAG
This sequence comes from Xiphydria camelus, assembly GCA_963678675.1. NCBI lineage: Eukaryota > Metazoa > Arthropoda > Insecta > Hymenoptera > Xiphydriidae > Xiphydria > Xiphydria camelus. Next base: position 14,769,169 of record OY783198.1, read on the forward strand.
CATTTTTCCCTGGCTACCCAATGGTCATATTGGATTTGACCTTGACCATGACCTTCAATATCGGTCTGTCTGTATGTCTCTTATGCCTTCCTAAACCGTTCATCCGATTGAGATGAAACTTTGGGGAATGGTTGGTCTCATGCCCGCGAAGTTTCTGAGTTAGTAAATCTTATACAGGGTGTTCCCCTGATTACTCGGTACGGCTGATTACTCGAAATAAAAAAATAAAAAACATTGTCTATTCGCTGGCCTTAAGATAAATTAATAAAAGAAATATACTTTCCAATTTAAATTAAATACATGTGTTTTGTTAGCGTAGCATGGCTCCCTACCTATAGATATCTGCTAAAAATTCGTCAAATGACAGCCAAAATCAATCCACAATCTACCCGTGCGAAGCCGGGACGGGCTGCTAGTCTATATATATAAAATCTATATACAGGGTGTTCATTTTAAAACTTACCACCCACGTTATCTGCGTAAAGAGACATATTTCTGAAAATCGCCGAGACACGTCAACAAAATTATTGAGGGGGAACATTTTTTATAAAAATTCGACGCCCCCCCCCCCCTCTACCACCTGACTCCGGGGGCGGTAACCCCAATATTCTTAAATGGAACAGGGGGTCGAGTGATACCTCATTTTAAAGGGCTTTTAATTGTGTACATTTTGACGTCCTACTTTTCAAATTTGACGTTAAAATGAGGTATCACTCGACCCCCTGTTCCATTTAAGAATATTGGGGTTACCGCCCCCGGAGTCAGGTGGTTGAGGGGGGGGGGGCGTCGAATTTTTATAAAAAATGTTCCCCCTCAATAATTTTGTTGACGTGTCTCGGCGATTTTCAGAAATATGTCTCTTTACGCAGATAACGTGGGTGGTAAGTTTTAAAATGAACACCCTGTATATAAAAATGAATGTTTGTCTGTCTATCTGTCTGTATGTCTCGTATGCCTTCCTAAACCGTTCATCCGATTGCGATGAAATTTTGGGAAATGGTTGGACGCATGCCTGCGATAGTTTCTGAGTTAGTAAATCTTATACAGGGTGTTCAAAAAGTCCCGGTACCGCCGATTATCTCAGCGGGAAAACATTTTAGAGAAAAATGTTTAATACAAAACTTTAAGAATTTTCCCTTGGCTACGCAGTGGTCGTATTGGATTTGACCTTGACCGTGACCTTTAAGGTAATATCAAATGCCTTCCTAAACCGTTCATCCGATTGCGATGAAACTTTGGGGAATGGTTGGACGCATGCCCGCGAAGGTTTCTTATTGTTAGTAAATCTTATAAAAGGTGTTCAAAAAGTACCGGTACTGATGATTATTATGCCTTCCTAAACCGTTCATCCGATTGCGATGAAACTTTGGGGAATGGTTGGACGCATGCCCGCGAAGGTTTCTTATTGTTAGTAAATCTTATAAAAGGTGTTCAAAAAGTACTGGTACTGATGATTATTATGCCTTCCTAAACCGTTCATCCGATTGCGATGAAAAGTTGGGGAATGGTTTGACACATGCCTGCAAAGGTTTTTGAGTTAGTAAATCTTATACAGGGTGTTCAAAAAGTACCGGTACGGATGATTATTATGCCTTCCTAAACCGTTCATCCGATTGCGATGAAAATTTTGGGAACAGTTGGACGCATATCCGCGAAGGTTTGAGTTAGTAAATCTTATACAGGGTGTTCAAAAAGTACAGGTACGGATGATTATTTACCTTCCTAAACCGTTCATCCGATTGCGATGAAACTTTGGGGAATGGTTGGACGCATGCCCGCGAAGGTTTCTGAGTTAGTAAATCTTATACAGGGTGTTCAAAAAGTACCGGTAAGGATGATTATTATGCCTTCCTAAACCGTTCATCCGATTGCGATGAAAATTTGGGGAACAGTTGGACGCACATCCGCGAAGGTTTTTGAGTTAGTAAATCTTATACAGGGTGTTCAAAAAGTCGAACTATACTTGACCTAAATTTGACCTCCGCTGACAATAAGGGTAACATGAAAAAAATGGTCAAGGACACATTTGAACGTGAAAAAAAATTAATTTGACCTCGATATAACCTTGAAGGTTATGGTCAAGGTCAAATCCAATATGACCATTGCGTAGCCCGGGAAAAATACGAAGTTTTGTATTAAAAATGTATTTAAACAATGGTGGACGGACAAAATCAATCCACAATCTACCCGTGCGAAGCCGGGACGGGCTGCTAGTTATTAATAAAATATAACAAAACGTATGGCAGCCACGCGAGGAGGAAGTGAAACTTCGATACCAGTTTCTCTGAATTTGATTCCGGTGGTATTAGTTTCAATTGGCTCTACGAAGAAGCATTGTAAAAGACTTGTATAGAGCCAATTGAAACTAATACCATCGGAATCAAATTCAGAGAAACTGGTATCGAAGTTTCACTTCTTCCGCGCGTGGCGGCAACACGTTTTGTTTTTTTCTTATTAAATTCAATACTAGACCATTTGCGCGCGCAAGCGCGCGCGCCTAAAAAGTATTTCATAATGACATTTACGATTTCCATTATCGTGAGTTATAAGGTGTGATTTGGGTTGGGTTATATTACCTATTTTGAACATAAAAATATAGAACGACTGCGGGGAGGCCTCTTCCTGATAACAATAATTGTAAATCTCCGTATAATTTAGTTGGTAGAGTAGATTTCCTGACTTTTTCTTAAAACTGCTAATATTTCCAAACTATTGGAAAATAACGAAATATTTCTTTTGTAAAGATTAATTACATTTCTTATAAAATGTTAAGTAAAACAATGTGAAAATTTCATCATTCACAAAAATTATGCGCTAAATTAAAATTGCAGTTTATATTTTTATTTAAATATTTGTTAATATGATTAATTAATTAATAATTCTTAAAATAATTTTTTACCCAATTTATTCATTTTATTAAACTAAAATAAGCAAGAAGCGAGACGCAAATGCAGGGAGGTGAGGAAGGGAAGCAGAGAAATCCAAAGGTTAATAAAATGTTAATATTACGTACACATGTGCAACTCTGGTATCGTTTATATAATAATTTTGTCTAATTGATACTTTGTTCTTCTTCGTTACTACTTACGTTAGTTTCGGAATCATATAATTCTTTATAAACATAATTTTTGACAGCATTATTTCGTCTTTGATTGCCTAAATAAATTTGGAGTGACGTCCATGAGCGTACTCGAGAAGATGCAACGTACAATTGGCCATGATTAAACACATCTCGTCTCAGATCTATACCTACACGATCAAAGGTTTGACCTTGAGACTTATTAATTGTCATTGCGAAAGCTAACTTTATTGGGAATTGCCTACGTTGAACGTGAATAGATAAATGTCCTCGCAATAAAGAGTAATACGATTTATAAATACTGTTTCACCTTTCTTATCACCAGTAAGAATTTCACATTTTAAGATATGATTATTTAGTTCTAGTATAATTAATCGCGTACCATTACATAAACCTTCATTAATGCTGAAATTTCTTATAAGCATCTCGACACAATTTTTTCGTAATCGTAGTTCGTGTGGGGGAAAGGTGGCAGGATTTAATGTGTTCAGATATTCTGGTAAAATTGCATCATTAATATCATCATATTATCACAATTTTCAACACTGTCCACGCTGTTGTAAATTCGTTCAGTTGACAAATCTAACAATCGTACCACTCTGCTATTAATGTCTTCGACATCAATATTTCTAGCTGATAGTATGGCGGATTTACTTAAATCTTCAAATAGTCTTCTCCTAATTATTTCTCCATATATTTCTTCAATAATATCAGAATCTTTCGATGCAATGCAACTTATTGGCATAATTATATTGTTTTCATTATCATTAAGAATTCCATCACCGAGCACTAGTAAAAACTTGGCAAAATTTTCTTCTTCAGGTAAAGCACGCATATTTTGTGTTAATGTAAATTTATGAAAGTATTTCCATACAGGACTGCGTTTTATCGATAAGTCCACCAATTCAGTGCGTGTTGCACGAAGTTGAACTGGAGAAGTAACTGTCTGAAATCTCCACCAAAAATCATTATTTTCCCTCCAAATGGTAATTCGTTGTTCCTGATATCCTTTAGAGTGCGATCTATTAATTCTAATGCATACCTGGGTGCCATAGGTGCTTCATCCCAAATAAATACATCAATGTTTTTAAGATATTCACTTTCTTTTGATTGGTTTTTGATATTCGAAGTAGAATCGTAAAATAGAGGTACGGGCATCGCAAATGTTTTATGAACAGTTTTACCTTCAGGGAGTAATGTCGCGGCTATACCAGTGAAGGCCATATATGGTACAAATTTTTTTACCTTTACCTTTAAAAAGATGATAAATGGTTGTGTGAGTTTTCCCTGAGCCACCAGGTCCATCGATGTAGTAACTTGTAGTTGAATTCTCAGAAGGATCATCAATGATGGAATTCATAATTTTATCAACAATTTCTTTTTGCTTTGCATTGAGCATAATAAACTGATGTCTTCCATGAACAATATGTTCTTCTTGTATCATGTCTTGATGATTGAAATCTATTTCTGTAATTTGGAGCATTGTTGGAAAAAATTCAAGACTTGAACCTTCCCGTAACAACATGGTGTTAATTTGCACGTAACATTTTTCACAGCTTCGTCAATTCTCAAATGCCTTGAGAAGTCTTGCGACATAGCATCTTTGAATTCGTCCCAAAGTTGTTCCGGATGTACTGGTTAACAATAAATCAGAATTCTCTCACGAATAAGCTACGTAATTGTCGAGACATCATTGACAATTCAGCTTCTCGTATTGCACGTTTCCATTCATCATCATCCTCTATAAGTCCTCGTGCCAAACACGTAGCAACATAGGTGCTATGAATTGTACTATTCTCTGTTTTAAGATCTTCAAAACTCCTCGCCCCTATGACGTAGCGTTTCGGTGAGGGCCCTCGGTGCCCTCCGCTACGCTACTATTAAGCGGCTACGATGCCGCGCGCGCGACTATGGAACGATGGGCGCCAGGCGGGTCACGACCCCGCCACTCAGGGAGACGAACGCGGTCCCTGAAAACGGACGAGAACCGGGAGATCGGAAACGGTTCGATCTCCGTCGGGCTCGGCTACCTCTAGCGTATGGTAGAGGGGCGGTTCGAGGTGCGCGGGCTGGGACCCGGGAGGACGGATTCGCGGACGGGTTCACGCAAAAAGAATCTCGACTTCGTTTAAAGAAAACAAGAGAAACGTTTATTCGGCCGGGGACTAATCGGAGGTCCCCGGGCGACGCTCGCAGTCGCAAACCACAAGAAAAAGCGGAGTGATGCCGCACAACGTCGCGGACACCACTCGATTCGTCGACGAGACGAAAGGCGCTCACGAGGCGCTATCGGCGCGGAGGCGCTGACAAAAACGCGCGCTTTCGGACGGCGAGCTACGGCGCGGAGGCGAGTCGGAGGTCGCGCGAAAAGAGGGGAGCGTACCGGGGCTGCAGCGGTCGTTTCCTGGCTGGGCGCGTACCAGCTCCTCGGCTTCCGGGTGGCAGATCCGGGGGTCCTCTCGACGTTGACCTCAGCCTCCTGGGAGGAGCTCTCTCTCGATATCGGGGAGGGCTCTCACGGTGGCTCTCGTCGCGGCTCCTCTGCTTGCTCTCGTTCGCACTATCTTAACTTGATTCGTAGCACTCTCGCTAGCTCAAAAACTACGAAGCTCACTTGCCGAGCGTAATCGCAAAACTCGGGGAACCATCGGGGTTCACTCGCTGAATGCCAGCGCAAGACTCTCTGCTCCGACTCGCTCGCCTTCTCGCCACGATCGCGCTCGTGACGCTTCGCGCGGCCTTATCGCGAATCGATTCGCGCGCATTTTCCGAAAGGGGCCCGAGTGCACCCTTTTTGTGACGCGGAGCGATTCTCCACGTCACACCCCTTTCACATTTATCAATAATAACCGAAGATGGAATAATTCCGTTTGTACAGGGCTCACCGAATACATACGTCCAATAACATTAAAATGTGCTTTACATTTTACCCAGTGCGAGACAGAACTGCCTTTACAAACTTTCTTAAAAACGTAGTGATATGGAATTTCCGGGTACAGATATTGCCGAGCATCGGGATCACGTTCATTTAATGCAAAATAATCTATCAACATAGTTTCTTTTTCTAAAGCAGAACGTACTGCATCATCGTCATCTCCATTCTCAATCGTCAAGCGATGCTGATGTGGTAGATGAACAGGCAAACGTAATACTGAATGACTTTTCTTCTGCAAAGGTTTGTTTAATATCCGCCAACATGCTTCAACCGGTCCAACATATCGTGCATCTAGGTAATCACGAATTTCGTCATGTTCAACAACTTCGTCTGTAATTGATGATGATGGTTCAGAGATATTTACGCTTGCCGCGCTATTACCCTTGTGCACATACTTCATAAGGTATTTAACAGCTTTAATGCTGGCGACTAATTCTGTATTTATGTGACAATTAAATGATAATAATAAGAAGTCATTATAAGGAACAACATGACGGTTATCAATTATATACGTTGCAGTTCGTGGGTAAGTTTTTCCCGTATTTCATCGTCTATAGTGTGGATAACCGTTTTCATCCATTGTAGTTTCTTTACAAAATTCTCTTGGATAACGTTTAGTACATTTTCCATTTTCTAAACACCAATCTCCACATGGACCATGTATCATATTTCTCATCACAATTTCATGTGATATTGGGTTTTCTATTGGATCAGGCACTTGAGCACTGATGTATCGATCGACGACTTCCGGTGTAGTTACTTTTGAATCTCGATTTAAAATTACCAATAAATGAATATGAGGTAGCCCTCTTTTCTGATATTCAATAACATAAACATAAGCTTGAACTTTACCGAAAATATTTTCGTCAACAATGTAGTGAAGTAATTGATCTTTTTTTATGCTAAAAACTCGAGCAACAATATCTGGTCTATCTGATGCACCATTTTCTAGATGCCATAGTAATTTGATATTAACTGAAAAGGATAATTCTAATAAAATGAAAGATATCAAATCTACAGAGATAGATAGATTTGATTTTTTCTTGCATACAAATAAAAATTCGGTATTGTTTTATATATATTCGATTTTATTTATTAGATTTATATAAGTGTAATACAAAAGTAATTATATCCAGCGTATTTTTCCGTACTATACGGTCGAATCATAAACAAATATACTTAATGTGATTGAAGTAAATAATATAAATCAATAGATCTCATCTATATTAAGACTTGCTTGAAAATGATTATTTTTATTATTGTTAATGATAGTTGGCTCTTTGTTATTTTATTGTAAAAAATATTGATATAATTGATCTTGATTGTTTCAAATTTTACACGACTTATAGCTTTTAAGATATTATATTTATATGTATTTTTGATTTAAGATTTCTCAGTGTTTTATTATTTTGGTTGTGTTTTGGTTTCTGTAGGTTTTTAGGTTCTTATTGTCAATTTTAGCTTTTTCATATTATTATATAGGTTTGAAAGCTATTGTTATAAGTTTTGGATTTTTTGAGATATATTGTTTTGTATTGTTTATAATTGAAAATTGGCTTATGTTGTTGAGATGGATTATGTTTTTAGGTTATGTTATCAACTTTACAATTTTCCTGCACATCCAATTGTGACCTGAAATGAAAAAGAAATTATTAGTAGTATAATTTAATCATGGGAACACATCCATCATTTGAAATGAGTTGTAATAAATTATCTATTCAGTAATAACAGTAAAGTTAATGATAAAACTATTATACGTACATGAACAATCGTACAAGGATAATTTATGAGCAACGAAATCTATTATTTTTATTCCTCTCTCGTGTCAGGTATCGACAACACCGTATTCTGTAAGAAATTAACACATTTTACACATTACATTCATGAATTATAATAGCGATGATTACACGGTAAACAAATTTATGACAACAGGTAGATATATTACATGAAAAATTTAAGGACAATCATTTAAAATGAACCACAGCGTAAAACTGTATTAATGTTATTTAATATATATTCTCAGAAATACATCTATATTTTTAGTAGAGTGTCAATCATTGAATGATGAAAATATTTTGTACAATATTATCGTTAAGATTATTAAACTGATTCAGTAAAAATAAATTGTGTACTTTTATATTATTGACTTTTTTATAATGGATATAGTTAATGATAAAACTATTATACGTACATGAACAATCATGCGAGGATAATCTATGAGCAACGAAATCGAATATTTTTATTCCTCTCTCGTGTCAGGTATCGACAACACTGTATCCTGTAAAAAATTAACACATTTTACGTTACATTCATGAATTATGGTAGCGATGATTACACGGAAAAAAAATTCATGACAATAGGCCGATATCAAACATTTTTAATTTTGCGTATATGATAATAATAATATATATACTTACACCAGAAGTCTTGTCTTATTTGTAGTAGCTTTGCACATCCACGATTCGAAAATGGAAAATTGAATTCCTTGTAAATCACGTAAAACAATGAACTCCAAACACACTTGCATCTATTCATATGAAATGGTCGTGTCAAACTGTCGAGAATATGGCGGTCTTAACAACGGATGTACAACGCAATACAACGTAGTTCAAGATGTCTCTATCATACTATCGTACACTGGGAGAGAACATATTAATTATATCAATTAACTATTTTTTTTTAAAGTGGTAATAATTATATTTCACTGCTTTAATCCCATATCATATATTTATTTTCGATGAAATAAGTGATCAATCAGTAATTGAATCAGTAACGCATGATTGAAATAATGGATTGAAAAAATGAAATAAATTAAAACTTATTGGCCAAATCATAGTCAAAGCGGGAAAATTCAAAATGCAAAAATAGCACAAATATGGGTGCAAACGGTCTAGTTTTTCATAAATTGGGCAAAAGATATGATTAATAAGTTAATCAATCATTGTCTAAAATAAGATTCATTTTTTCGTTTGAAACCATATCCATTATAAAAAAGTCAATAATATTATTATTAAGTACACAATATTATTATAATATTATTATTAAGTACACAATTTATTTTTACTAAATCGGTGTAACAATTTTAACGATAAAATTATTCAAAACATTTTCATCATTAAATAATTGGCACTCTACTACAAATATATATGTATTTCTAAGAATATTAGATATTAAATAACAATTAATACAGTTTCACGCGGTGGTACATTTTAAATTATTGTTCTTAAATTTCTCATGTAATATATTATATTATTATATTAATCAGACTCTGAAATCACGTTAATATGACGTTAAATACCCTAAAAGTAACATTATATTCTAGCATTTTGTAGTACAACATATTAAATTATTATTATAATTAAACTTATTATATAATATAATTATAAATAAATGAATCAGCCTCTGAAATCACATTGGTATAATGTTAAACATATTACGACTACAGGCTCTGACATTCAATCCACCCCTAGCAAGTAGCCAGCCAGAAAAGCGAGACTAATTAATTAAAAACCAGAGATACTTTTAACGCGAAATCGGAATACCAATCAACAGTTTGGCCATATCAAGGAACATTTTGAGAAATAATCAATAAATTTTTGAATGATAAAAAAATAAAGCCGTAGTTTGTATTCTACGACTGCACAGGTGACGTAATCTTCTTTTAGATTAGAATCGTAGAATACAAACTACGACCTCAAATTTCGTCTAGAAAATGATCAAAGTGTCTCTAAATATTCCATTATAATAGCCAAATTGTTGGTTGGTATCCCGATTTCGCATTACAAGCATCTCCGAGATGCTTAACTAATTAATGTAAAAACATTACTTCAAGTAGTTCCTCTTATTTGGCTGACTAATGCAAGGGGAGGGATTGAATACCCTTAATTTTAGTTATATCTCTTAAAAACTATTGTTTGCGATGCTTAAATTGGCATCAATTATGACGAATTTTTAAAATCAAATTAACTCTCTGCTTTCTAAATAAAGTGAAAAAAATATTGTAATAAGAAAGATAACTAATATGAACACGATTCAGTTGCATCACCCTTGAAAGTTAAATCACCTTTAGAAGTTGCATTACCGTTAAATAAATGTAGTTGAGCTGTCGATACGTGGAAATCTTACTTTAAAAATTAAGTCAATCCATCTTTTGTTTCTAGAAAAAATGTTAATAAAGAACAATTAATTTTATATTATAGATAACATTATGCACAAAAAATAATAGATAGTAGTATGTACAAAATGCAATTATACCTTGCACTGCATTGTCACTGACATTCTCTTCATTCTCTTCATAGTCAAAGTTTTCCTTAACGATTCTCAAGTACTTAAAACCTTTATCCAACTCATTCTCAGACAAAACATTTTCGTCGATGATTGTGATGTTGGAAGTGGTTCTCACGCGCGCGCGTTGAGAATGTAATATCTTTCTATATATTATAATTAGAAAAAGAAAATTATTAATGTTTCATTGAAAGAATTAGGCAATTAAAGATTATACAAAAGAATTACTGAATTAGACGGTAGCATTTATATTGACGTTGCAAGTCATAATTACAATATACCTGACTTATTGGTTTTCATTTCGCCTTCCGCAACGATATCCCGTGTGGAAATGTTCATTGGGCCCCAATTGGGGCCCAATTGGGCTGCCCAATTACTAGTTGGGCGCCAATTGGGCAGCCCAATCAGTGCCCAATTGGGCTTTCGTTGGGCTTGTAACGCTCCGCCCAACCTATACTCAATTTGGGCCGCCAAATTTTATTAAGGTCATTTTGTCGAAAAAAAATAATAATAATAAAATAATAAAAAAGCCTTTTGATTCGGTACTCTGGAGACTACCCTTAAACAGCCCTGAAAAAATCACCCTACCCTCGTCGATTTTTTTGCGGCATAGGTAAAAATGGATAAGTTCCTTGGACTAAGTGATTAGGTACCTCAGTTGGGGCCAGATTGGGGTACCCAATGTAGCCCCGACTAAACGCTAATACTATATCGTATCACCTGACCCAAATTTCAGTCACTAAAAGTTCGGAATAGATTTCAATTTTATTTATTCTGTAATAGAAATGGCCAATTTATCATTATATGTATCTTACTCCGCTCAATTTGAAAAATGCTGTAAAGATTATTAAAAACGCAATTATCAAAGAATGAAATATATTATATATTTATTACCAATGGAATCATAATAAAGTTAGTAAAGTTTTTGAGGCGATGCTATCAACATTAAAACATAAAAATTATACAATATTTCTTGCTAGGGTAGTGATTAGGTACCTTAGTTGGGGCCAGATTGGGGTGCCCAACGTAGCCCCAACTAGTACCTTAGTTGGGGCCTGATTGGGCTGCCCAACGTAGCCCCAACTAAACGCTAATACTACATCGTATCACCTGACTCAAATTCCAGCCACTAAAAGTTCGGAATAAGTTCTAAATGTCCAGATTTATTTTTACTTCCGGTACATAAATAAAACAAATAATTGTATCTATTCGATTTATTATATTTTATTCAAATTGGGCCGCCCAATTGGGGCCTAATTGGCGCCCAATTACTGATTGGGCCAACTTGGGCAGATTTCCACACGGGATGAGCACCTTGAATCAATGAATCATCCAGAATGTAGTGAGTAATATTGATCAACAATTTAAACACACCATCAGTCATTGATCCGGATCCGTAGGTGTAAGTCCCATTAGTCGTCACATATATTCAAAGGACATTTTAAGAAAACCTTCCACACCTGAAATTAATTATTAATTATTAAATAAATTGAATTATAAATATATTGATTTGCAGACATTAATGAGGAATTTCACTTAACAAAAAATTTAATTATGGATATCTACGTGGAATATATATTAACGATACATATACGAATAACGCCTTTCAATCCTACAGCATCTTTCAAGAGCACTGGTTTAGAAGGAGGTCGCTTGGTCAGTGTAATTTTCGAGTAATCTTGAATTGACAGTTCGAACTTCAAAACGCCTGGAGTTTGATATTGCGAAATGGTTTCCTTACCACATAGCGATCTTGTGATTTTGATGAACTGAAAAGAAAATCATTGGTTCAATAAAACGATTTGTACTTAAAAACATATATTATTCATTGATTCGTGAGTAGGTGCGTAAATATATTTACCACGTCTGTCGAAGTAATCTTTTGCGACCATTTCACTGCTTCTGCACCACAAAAGGTAACCTTGATTCGTCTTCCTAAGCCATTGTTCACTACTATTTTAAAGAGAGTAAACTTTTTTCCCCTTTACTCATGAACGATTTGAATGGTTCAATCGAGTCTACGTAACCGTACAATTCCCTAAAAAGAATCAATTGCTTATTTCAATCAACATATTTCAGCAACAGAGTAGTTACTCGATTTAAATTAAACATAAAAAAGTAATGTTAATTTATTGTGGGCTTCATTGAATGAAATCGAGTATATGAAGGAAAAAATACTTACCTTTTTTTTATAATATATCCTGAACGAAAAGCATCAACTTGTTCGTTTGATGTCAATTTTATTGTTTGATCCATAATTGCGTAATGCAGTTATTTGTCTATGATAAAAAGTATCTGAGCACACATACAACGCGTAAATTGGCCACTGGTTTAGAAGAAGATGGCTTGGTCAGTGTAACTTTTGAGTAATCTTGAATTGACAGTTCGAACTTCAAAACGCCTGGAGCTTGATATTGCGAAATGGTCTCCTTACCACATAGCGATCTTGTGATTTTGATGAACTGAAAAAAAAATCATTGATTCAATAATAGTATCTTATGCCATTAGGCGGAAATCCGAGGTTTTTTCAGACTGTGTTTAATTAGGTCGTAGCACGAGGCATGGTGAGGCCTTCGGCGAGCCTCGTCTCTCCACCATGCCTCGTGCTACGACCTAATTAAACACAGTCTGAAAAAACCTCGGATTTCCGCCTAATGGCATAAGATACTATTACTGAATCAATGATTTTTTTTTCAGTTCATCAAAATCACAAGATCGCTATGTGGTAAGGAGACCATTTCGCAATATCAAGCTCCAGGCGTTTTGAAGTTCGAACTGTCAATTCAAGATTACTCAAAAGTTACACTGACCAAGCCACCTTCTTCTAATCCAGTGGCCAATTTACGCGTTGTATATGTGCTCAGATACTTTTTATCATAGACAAATAACTGCATTACGCAATTATGGATCGTCGTGTTCAATATACAACAAGCGAAGAAATTAACCAGTGGGAAGTGGGCGATAATACGATGTAAGTATTAAATTAAATTCTCTGTTTTTTCTGTGATATCTTATATGAATTTTGATGTTGATATTTATCGATATCTATTGGTCAATATTTTTATAGTGTGTTAAAAGGTTACATTGAATCCGTCGATTATCGTCCATACATTAAACAGGATGGAAAATCCTCAATGTTAATGAAATTTATTGTCAGCAATAGTGATGTCGAAAAAGAGACACGCAAGAGAGTTCGAGTTCTTGCATGGGCTGCAGAAGCAGCAAAGTTTGAGTCATAAATTCAAACAATATGGCCGTGAGTAGATGTAATAAATTAATAATTGCTTTTTTCCCAAGTTTCAATCATCGTGAGCATTTTCTACTTTTTATTTCAGGTGGTGCAACTTTATAGAGTTCGATGTTCAGGATATGTGAGACGAGCACCCGTGTGGAAATCTGCCCAAGTTGGCCCAATCAGTAATTGGGCGCCAATTAGGCCCCAATTGGGCGGCCCAATTTGAATAAAATATAATAAATCGAATAGATACAATTATTTGTTTTATTTATGTACCGGAAGTAAAAATAAATCTGGACATTTAGAACTTATTCCGAACTTTTAGTGACTGGAATTTGAGTCAGGTGATACGATGTAGTATTAGCGTTTAGTTGGGGCTACGTTGGGCAGCCCAATCAGGCCCCAACTAAGGTACTAGTTGGGGCTACGTTGGGCACCCCAATCTGGCCCCAAATAAGGTACCTAATCACTACCCTAGCAAGAAATATTGTATAATTTTTATGTTTTAATGTTGATAGCATCGCCTCAAAAACTTTACTAACTTTATTATGATGCCATTGGTAATAAATATATAATATATTTCATTCTTTGATAATTGCGTTTTTAATAATCTTTACAGCATCTTTCAAATTGAGTGGAGTAAGATACATATAATGATAAATTGGCCATTTCTATTACAGAATAAATAAAATTGAAATCTATTCCGAACTTTTAGTGACTGAAATTTGGATCAGGTGATACGATATAGTATTAGCGTTTAGTTGGGCCTACATTGGGTACCCCAATCTGGCCCAAACTGAGGTACCTAATCACTTAGTCCAAGGCACTTATCCATTTTTACCTATGCCGCAAAAAAATCGACGAGGGTAAGATGATTTTTTCAGGGCTGTTTAAGGGTAGTCTCCAGAGTACCGAACCAAAAGGCTTTTTTATTATTTTATTATTATTTTTTTTTTCGACAAAATGACCTTAATAAAAGTTGTAGATAATAACATTCTAATCTTTGCTTTATGACTTTTTTTTCTAGCTATTTTAGTTTAGGCGCTACGGCTATTTTTGTGTTTAGAAATTCGTCAGGGCCGTCCCGGGAAAAGAGTACGGCCCTGGAGAGAGGCTGAAAAGTCCCCTTTTTTCGGGACGGCCCTGGCGATAGTGGCGAATGTGACAGACGCTCCGTGTAGTTTGCAAATCGTTTGTATTTTCTTTAAATAATCGTGAATCGTGATAGTGAACAGATGCAGTGCTACTTTCCTCTGGATGCCTGGGCATACAGAGCAGGAAAGGAGACGGCAGCATCTCAGAAGAATTGCCATCAGATAAGTTATTTTCTATCTGACCATTCTAACCTCACTTTGATTGCCTATGAAGGACATATATCTTTGTGAATATTCTATTTTTTGTTTTCAGCGTCATGCGAGCACGGGAGGAATCAATGGTTTTTCTTCTCCATCAACAAGCCGTGGCAGAAAAATAGGAGATCCAATGGAATTGGATCACAATAATCAAGTAAGTACTTTATCATTATTTTTTCTCTATCGATATATTTCCTCTTTCGTACTATCACAAGTTCCAATTTATACACGACCTGTCAAACCTGAAGTGTACACGTACCTCACTTCTATTTCATCTCTTCTTCGTCTCTGGTGTAACGACGATCAATTGGGAATCACTGATACCGATTAGGGTTCGAGGGTTATTCCTTATTCTTTCTATCACAGCATCGATATTTTGCTGCACCTGTATTCTTCTGGGACTTCCTAAAATAATTATAAAAACCCCATATAATTCAGCCCGAGCAAGTACAATCTTATCGAGCTGTATCTTATCGAGATCTTTCGACATAATGATTCCGAAACGTTTTTATCGAGAAATATATATTTCTAATATATACGGTAGTGTTCACGGATATTGTAAAATATTGCAAGAATGTTACAGAAAAGTTACTTGCAAAAACGTACTTCTTGAGGTGTAAATGATGATATTTTATAATTTCCATCTTTACATCCGAGGCGAAGAAGAGATGAAATAGAAGTGAGGTACATGTACACTTCACGTTTGACAGGTCGGTATATACATTGAAACTTTCGATAGTATAATACGAAAGAGGAGATATATCATTTTTAATAATTCTGTCGTTATTATCTATAGAAAGGTTAACTCAGATTAATATAGTTTCTTAATTTCTATGTAGAGTAAGTTCGGTATATTTTAAATAGTGAAATGCTGGATATAATTGTGTTATTTATAATTTGTTACAGAAATAATGCTGCTCAATTCTATCCAGGACTCTAAATCGAATGCGAACCCGAGGGGATTTCTTTCGAACGAGGGATGATCAACTTGTTGTTCTAAGAACCAGTTGGATTAGTTCATTCGGCGAGCTGGATCTGCTGCCTGGAGTGCATGGACGTGCGTCACTTTGAATGGATGAAAATTTTCATCCTTCAATATCCTTCCAACCGTAGACTTGCTGATTCTAACCTCTGTTGCCATAGCCCGAATATTCGTTCGAGGGTTATTCCTTATTCTTTCTAGCACAGCATCGATATTTTGCTGCACCTGTATTTTTCTGGGACTTCCTAAAATAATTATAAAAACCCCATATAATTCAGCCCGAGCAAGTACAATCTTATCGAGCTGTACCTTATCGAAGCGATCTTTCGACATAATGATTCCGAAACGTTTTTATCGAGAAATATCTATTTCTAACATACGGTAGTATTCACGAATATTGTAAAATATCGCAGGAATTTTACAGAAAAGTTACTTGCAAAAACGTGCTTTGTAGGGTGTAAATGATGATATTTTATAATGTAATTTCCATCGTTACACCAGAAGCGAAGAAGATTTGAAATAAAAGTGAGGTACATATACACTTCACGTTTGACAGGTCGGTATATAAATTGAAACTTGTGATAGTATAATACGAAAGAGGAAATATATCGATAAAGAAAAAATAATAAAATAGTTACTCCATTATTGTAATCTAATTCCATTGGATCCCTTATTTTTCTGCCACGACTTTGATTGTTGATAGTGGATGGATCAACTAATAAATTTGATTTTTCTTCACTATCAACAATCAAAGTCGTGGCAGAAAAATAAGAGATACAATGGAATTGGATTACAATAATGGAGTAACTACTTTATTATTATTTTTTCTTTTTCGATATATTTCCTCTTTCGTATTATACTATCACAAGTTCCAATTTATATACCGACCTGTCAAACGTGAAGTATACATGTACCTCACTTCTATTTCATCTCTTCTTCGCCTCTGGTATAACGATGGAAATTACAAAAAATATCATCATTTACACCTCACAAAGCACGTTTTTGCAAGTAACTTTTCTGTAACATTCCTGCGATATTTTACAATATTCGTGAACACTACCGTATGTTAGAAATATATAAATATTTCTCGATAAAAACGTTTCGGAATCATCACGTCGAAAGATCTCCTTGATAAGGTATAGCGCGATAAGATTGTATTTGTCAGGGCTGAATTATATAGGGTTTTTATAATTATTTTTAAGTCCACGGTTGGGAGGATGTTGAAGGATGAAAATTTTCATCCATTTAAAGTGACGCACGTCCATATATTACAAATTTTAGTCTAGCAAGTTTCTCCTTAAAGAGTTCAGGCTCCATCGGTGTATAATAGGTGAGAGTGATTAATATTTTTTCATGTAAATTATTGTTTTTGAAATATATTTACGAAGTAAAAACCTTTCAAAGTAATGATTGCGATACATCATTTTGTAATGTTTTTTGTCAGATGCCGTAACTCGAAGGAGCAGCAAGGAAGCCCCTTCTTCAGAGAAGGCAGCCATCGAGGCCATTGGATCGGCTTTGGCTTACGCAAGGGACTGGGACGGAGGACGACGAGAAGGCAGGGAAGTCTAACGCGGAGCGTGGCATCCGTGAAGCCGAGGTGGCAACGCCGGGGGCGAGGATACGACAGACGACGCACAGTGCTTCAGTTATATGGGAGAGTGGACAAAAATAGAAATTTCTCTTGACGGTTAATGAAACAGTAAATAAATGATTGTTAAGGAGGTTTTTTGGATCGCTCATCACGAATCTGAAGTCAGATTTCAAAAATTCAAGATGGCGGATCCAATATGGCGGACGAGATTTTCGAAAATCGACGAATTCATGCTAAATTTGGTATAGGGGTTTTTTTTGGGTCGCTGATCACGAATCTGAAGTCAGATTTCAAAAATTCAAGATGACGGATCCAATATGGCGGACGAGATTTTCGAAAATCAACGGATAGATGCCAAATTTGGTATAGGGGGATTTGTTGGGTCGTTGATTACGAATATGAAGTTATATTTGACAAAATTCAAAATAATAAACATTTAAATTTTGTTCTAAAGTTCTTTGTTTGTTTGTTTATTTATTTCTTTTTACTTTAAAAAATGCTTATGATTTTTTTGTAATGGAGGGGGGGGGGGACTTTAAATGTGTATATAATCTACAAGGTAAGTGTATTTTTATTAACTTTATATAAATAAGAAAAAGGTTGACATACCGAAAGAAATATTCGTAAAACTTATATTTCTTATGTTTTTACATATATGATTGCGGAGGCTATTTCTCAAAAAATTCCAAAAACCTCCTTTTCAGTTTAGTATTATATTAAAGCTTGTACATTCCTCTTAATACCTATATATCGTTTTATTTGCACAGGGCTGCTCAAACCAAACTATAGATATTTTCGTTATGAGAGCGCGAAACGCCCGAATGACGAATTCTATTTTTCGTCACTAAGTGTCAAATACGAGGTTGACGGGGTTCGAGGTGGGGTGTTTGGGGGCTCACTTTATATAAATAAGAAAAGGGTTGACATATACCGAAAAAATATTCGTAAAACTTATATTTCTTATGTTTTTACACATATGATTGCGGAGGCTATTTCTCAAAAAATTCCAAAAACCTCCTTTTCAGTTTAGTATTTTATTAAAGCTTGTACATTTCTCTTAATACCTATATATCGTTTTATTTGCTCAGGGCTGCTCAAACCACAAACTATAGATAATTTCGTTATGAGGGCGCGAAACGCCCGAATGACGAATTCTATTTTTTGTCACTAAGTTTCAAATATGAGGTTGACGGGGTTCGAGGCGGGGTGTTTGGGGGCTCACTTTATATAAATAAGGAAAAGGTTGACATACCGAAAAAAAATATTTGTAAAACTTATATATTTCTTATGTTTTTACACATATGATTGAGGAGGCTATTTCTCAAAAAATTCCAAAAACCTCCTTTTCAGTTTAGTATTTTATTAAAGCTTGTACATTCCTCTTAATATCTATATATCGTTTTATTTGCTTAGGGCTGCTCAAACCAAACTATAGATATTTTCGTTATGAACGCCCGAATGACGAATTCTATTTTTTGTCACTAAGTGTCAAATACGAGGTTGACGAGGTTCGAGAGGCAAAGTGTTGGGAGCTCGAGCCCCCCAACACCCAGCCTCGAACCCCGTCAACCTCGTATTTGAGACTTAGTGACAACAAATAGAATTCGTCATTCGGGCGTTTCGCTCCCTCATAACGAAAATATTTATAGTTTGGTTTGAGCAGCCCTGAGCAAATAAAACGATACGTAGGTATTAAGAGGAATGTACAAGCTTTAATAAAATGCTAAGCTTAAAAGGAGGTTTTTGGAACTTTTTGAGAATTAGTCTCCGCAATCATTTTTGTAAAAACAAGAAATATAAGTTTTACGAATATTTTTTTCGATATGTCAACCCTTTTCTTATTTATATAAAGTGAATAAAAATCCCCTTATCTTGTAGATTACATACACATTTAAATAATGTCTAAAAAGAAGTTCGTAATTCTGTTGAGACGAGAATGTTTACGCTGTGACGCGTCTTTCTTTATTTATTTGCATGGCAACGGTAGTTCAGTTGATCAAAAACGGATAGGTGTGGGTATAAGGGACATTACTTTATGATTTCAACGAATTAGTTTTTCTATATCGCGTAAGTAACAATCTGATTTTTGTCCACTGGATGAAGCACTGTGCGACGGCGCGAGAACGAGTAGCTGCAGCGAGTAGTTTTTAGTCTCTTAAAGCGCGTTGCCACGAGTCGACTCAAGTCGAACGACTTGGTAGTTCGACCGTAGTCGACTTAAAATTTCTTTGTTATTAGTCGAATCGAACGAAGTAGCTCGTCTTGCGCCTTCATGCGATTCGACTAATAACAAAGAAATTTTAAGTCGACTACGGTCGAACTATCAAATCGTTCGACTTGAGTCGACTCGTGGCAAAACGCGCCATTTTTAACTTGCCCGGTCTGCTCACGACTTCGAGCTTGTTTTTTTTGCATAGTGTATATACAGGGTGTTACTTAATGATAGGCCGTAATTGCAAGGGCACATTACTGAATCAATTTCCAGTAGAAAAGTTCATATTAACATGTGTCCTAAAATGTCTGGTTTTCAAGATACAGTACGTCAGTTTTTAAAAAAATCGATACTTTAATAATATCTCAACAATCCTCGTGCCGATTTTGTTGACATTTGGCACTGTTGTTTATTGTAATAAGACGCTAAGTTACCACTAACTAGAAGATAATTATGAGTTCCAGTGGCGTCCCGGGGGACAATCTCACGAATAATATTGACAAAAAAAGTGTACACCACTGACTTTTTAAAAAATTTTATATTTTTTTCAGATTAAGCAGCTAAAAATACAACTTTTTTGTCTCTTCAAATTATTTCGTACCTCACTTCGTTTTTGAGGAAAAAAGATATTATTCGTGAGACTGTCCCCCGAGACGCCACTGGAACTCATAATTATCTTCTAGTTAGTGTTAACTTAGCATCTTATTATAATAAACAACAGTGCCAAATGTCAACAAAATCGGCACAAGGATCTTTGAGATATTATTTTTAAAAACCGTTTTTTTTAAATTTTGACGTCCTGTATCTTGAAAATCAGACATTTTAGGACACATGTTAATATGAACTTTTCTACTGGAAATAGATTCAGTAATGTGCCCTTGCAATTACGGCCTATCATTAAGTAACACCCTGTATATTTCAATAAATATAGTGTATGTAGTGTAGTGTATATAGTGTATGATAGAGCCCTAAAAACTGAAGAATACGTTTATATTATTATTATTTCTTACTGTATGGCCTTGGCCTTTTACATTATTAATCGCACCCTAATCCCCCTTGCATATAAATCTATCAAATATGAAAATAGAAAATTCTTAAATTGTACTTATGAAAAACTAAGGAAACCCGCGCGTATGATTTGTATCAATCATTGTTCCGCTTGAATACGTTTCTATTTTACTTTTGTACATTTTATGAGAAAATATAAAATCGTATTAATTATTATTAATCTTATTATTCATTATTCATCTTATTATTCATTAAAAGTAATATTTCAGGTTGATTGGGCATAAATAGGGTTGCCCAATTGGGGCCCAATTGGGCGGCCCAAATTGGGCATAGGTTGGGCGGAGCGTTACAAGCCCAACGAAAGCCCAATTGGGCACTGATTGGGCTGCCCAATTGGCGCCCAACTAGTAATTGGGCAGCCCAATTGGGGCCCAATGAACATTTCCACACGGGCATTCATGAATAGATCGTCAAATTATTCTGATGGTTTAGCAAACGTAGAGTTGACTCTCTTGGATAAAAGTGAACTGACTTTTTATGGAAAAATTGATTGTAAAGTCGATTTATTGGACTATAAAATTCTGTCGATTCCAGAAGCTTTTAATTCTTATGATCCTGTGTGTAAGTAATGGTCACTTATTCCATGTAAAATCGATAATATGTGTTACTGATATTGTTTTTTGTATAGGTGTTCAAGGATACATTCAGATGACTTTTTTCATCGCAACCAATGATAGTGGCAGCTATAGTATTGGATGTATTACGGATGGCTACTGGGCATTGAGTGTTCGAATCGCTATCTTTATAGAAATGGAATCACATTGATTGAAGGAGCACACGTTGAAGTAAATGGTCGTATGTGGAAGTTGAGTTTAGTAAGTTTTTTTTCATATTATTTTAGTATAATTCATTTATCTTAATAAATGTTACTTTATATATTTTTATATTATCGTTACCAGAACATGATGTTAGATATTTGTTACTAAACAATATGGCTCATATCAGGGTGATAGACGATACTATAATGACATCCCAAGATTTGGAGAAAGGTTTTCACATACCGATCACTGCTGAGGTAACTATGTCTACAAATTTGGTGATTTTACTTTTTTTATTTATTGATTCTAAATTATTTTACAGCCCCCTGTAGATTCAATCGCTCATGAGTAGTTGGAACTTATTTATGATGCTTCAACTCATCGAATCTACTAATCTACATATCCTTGATATGGCCAAAAAACTGTTGGCTGCTATTCCGATTTCGCGTTAAAAGCATCTCTGATTTTTAATTAATTAATGTAAGGACGTTACGTCAAGTAATCTCGCTTTTCTGGCGGGCTACTTGCTAGGGGTGGATTGAATGTCAGAGTCTATAGTCGTAATATGTTTAACATTATACCAATTTAATTTCAGAGGCTGATTGATTTATTTATAATTATATGAGGTTAATTATAATAATAATAATTTAATATGTTGCACCACAGTGATAGAGTATTCTATAATTTTACTTTTAAATATTTAACGACATATTATTATGATTTCAGAGTCTGATTAATAAAATAATATATTACGTGAGAAATTTAACAACAATAATTTAAAATGTACCACAGCGTAAAACTGTATTAATTGTTATTTAATATCTAATATTCTCAGAAATACATCTATATTTGTAGTAGAGTATCAATTATTGAATGATGAAAATGTTTTAGGCAATTTAATCCCTTCCTGCATCTTGTACCATATATGGCCCATACACTGATACCTACCTGATGTGTGCGATCTGTTATAAATCGTTGTAAATCTTCTCGACTGCAATGTATATAAAAAAGTTATATGTATTAGTAGTCAATTGTACGTACGTTATTGTTTCTGTGTATGGTGTACCATATAGGTATAGTATAAATAATTTTTTTAAAATCAATGTTTATTTTTTCATAAATATATTTTTAAAATTATTTTGTTGATGAATAATAAGGGCAAAGTTGTCATATATATTTTTTTTCATGGAATTTACAAAAATCACGCAGAAAGGGGTTAAGTGGTAACAATTTTATTTCACTGCTTCATCACATATTTATTTTCGATGAAATAAGTGATGAATCAGTAATTAAATCAATAACGCATGATCGAAACAATTAAATAATGGATTGAAACAATGAAATAAATTTAAAAATTATTAAATGTTTAGTTGATATAATCAAGTTTTTCTCTCACTGTACGTATACATATAGCTGAAAATAAATATGCGATATGTGTGATTAAAGCAGTGAAATAAAATTATTGTCACTTTAAGAAAAAATAATTAATTGATATAATTAATATTTTCTCTCAATGTTCGATAGTATGATGGAGACATCTTCAATTACGTTGTACTGCGTGGTACATCCGGTTAAGACCGCCATATTCTCGACAGTTTGATACGACCATTTCATGTGAATAGATATACGTGTGTCTGGATAACAATGTCAATTATTATATTTTTACTTCAACGCTAATTTAATCAAATTGAATTTCCCCACTTTAACTATCGAATACTATATCGATATCGATTATCAACCAACCAATGGCGGTAGGTGACCACGACTTTCGATTATCGATATCGATTGTCAACCAACCAATGGGGATAGGTGACCATGACTTTCGATTATATCGCGTTGGATTTTATTAGATAGGATGAATCTTTTTATGGGCATTAAATGCAGTGTAAGGAATATCACGGTCACGGGATGTATTTTCAACGCCATTGGATCCTCCAGGAACTTGAAAATCTTGTGCATTATTTAGTGTTATGGACTGGTGTTGATCTACATAAGTAGATCCATCAATATTTGATTGTGTTAATTTAATTCTCTCTCTCCATTCTCGATTTCGTTCTGTACTAGTTTTAGCTAGTACCTTCGTGATCGCTTTCTTTACACGTTGCCTATCACGAAATTCTTTTGTACATTGTTTTCCTGTTTTTTCCATAATAATTTTAATATAACACACACGCGAAAGAATGTTCAGTGTTCATTGACGTTTACGAAATGGAAAGTTTATTTAACACGTTGCCTGTCACTGTACTCTTTCGACCGTTCTGTGGCATTTTTTGCAATAATAATTATAAATTAATACACACACACGCGCGCGTGCGAAAGAATGTACAGTAATGCATGGTGGTTACTCGAGAAAAGTCGCAACTCCGATCGCAGACTACACGAGCTCCGTATGGCCGGCCACTCGTCGCGGTAAAATCCGGAAAACTAAAAATGCAACAAACGAAATACGAACAACTCACAAGTAACTCTGCGCCCTCTAGTCTGGCTTCTCATATCATCTTACGGATACGCCAAAAAAGGGTCCTAAACACTAGATTTATGGTGAGCCTAAACAATCCTCTTAGTGGAGGTGCGACACTGCGTCGCCTCATAATATGAACAATAACTTTCTTCGCCCGAAGAAACCATCTCGAGCAACACAAACCAGAACCCCTCTGCACAGTCTAAACAGCGATTGATTTTTGCTTCATTTATTCTTCAGTTTCAAGTTAATAAATATAACATGTGCGATCAAGAGTAGATCTCCTCGAGGTGGTAAATCCCGAAGGCACTACTGCGTGACACGACTAGTGACCGAAAACGTGGAGTGGTGGATTTAAACCGTATCGGTTAGTTGAAATGATTTAACACTGCACTCACAATATTACTGTTGATTATATTGGATTCAAAAAGATACAGTGTAATTCCGTGATGTAGCCGTGGTTTGCAATTAGATACACTGTGAGGTTGTTTTGAGGGAAAGGTGTGGGACTGCGAACGCATTCGTAACTCCCATTCACCAAAACATAGCGCCCGCCTCGCTATTGCGACCGATGTACAGATTAGATCTAGATTAGTGCGTTACTTAGGTTGCGATAATAGTGAGCGGTAAGAGAAATGACGTAGAAGTCCCCTTTGCGACGGAACACATATTTTACGAGGCTGGGTCACGAGGCCGCCGCGCAAGGCAGCCTCAAGACATTTTTGCCTCGGAATATGTAGACAAACGAACAGCAGCAGCAGCCTCGCGAGCCAGCCTCGCAAAGTCGATACATGGCTTTAACGTACGCACGGTCGAGAGCGGTGGAACGGGGCAGAATCGAGTGCGGTGTATTGGGACAGGATCGAGAGCGCTGTTGAGTGAGGCACAGACGAGAGCGCTGGAGTGTGTGGGTTTCGTTACGGTTTTTCGTCTCATCGCGCGCGATTTTAGTACCCTCAGCAAAGAAGTTTCACTTCAAAAATTTAATTCTAACCTCAAACGTTCGTCATTACCGACAACGCGACCAATTTCGACTCGGGATAGGACGTGGAGGCCTATCGGGGGTTACTGGCACCTCCTACATAAAGCCTAAAAGTGGCACAAATGGAAGTAACTACCATCTTTAGGCTTATTGTAGGACGTGAATAGCCATGTTAATTTTGCCTACTTTAAATCTTCAACTCCTATAAAGTCATAGGACTTTGAGGCTTTGAATAGACTTTATTTTTCGACTCGGGATACCTATCGTATTTATACCTATTCGACCCGATCAAACCTACTGGCGTTGTAGTCCGCTCTCGAGAACCATATACCCGTACATTCCCACATTCGAAGCGGTGTCGTATCCCACAGACGAAGTGCACCCTTTCCCCCTTCTCACCGGCGTCCGTCACGAAGCTCGGGCGGGCGCGCGCACGCGGTCGTCCCCGAGAAGTTGCACTCCTCTCCCTACTCGCGCGCGCGCGCGCGCGCGTCCGAATTTGCCAAGGCTTTGCGCGCGGGACGAGCCGACCCGCGCCAGGTGATTTCAAGGATCGCTCAATTTTCCTGCAGCGGAGGTGTCAAGATGGCGGGCGATGCCTACGTGACAGGGGCCAGAGGGTCTTGGCGCGAGGGGAGCCTGAGCGGGAAGAGGGAGGGGTACGGGGTCAGCAGCATGCGGGGCGAGGTATACATATACGGGGGCAGCACGCGGCGTGTGCACGTTCATGTCGAGGTGGCGCGGCTCCTCCTATCCGCTGCGATCGTTCCGCTGATCGACCGGCGACGAGCGTCGGGGCGCGGACGTAACGAGATAAGTATTTTGTCAGCGAAGCAAGAACGCCTCGCGGTCTCGCAATTGCTTTCACTTTGGACGCGAAGGGAGAGATACCCAGATAGACAAATACATACGTAAATTGTACATCAACTTTAGATAGTACTAGCTCATCTGATGCCTCAAGGTTGCGCGCTTTATGATTCATCATTAAGCAAGCATAGTGTTGTGACGTTAAATAATTTCCAAATATTAGGTGTACAACTTTGCTTTCGCTATTTTTTATATTTATCATCATTAGGAAAACGACGGTAGCCAAGTTGTACGCCTATTAATACAGATAATCTCTAAATTTGTATTCGACATATGTATAGTCCATGAGGTAGGGGTCTATTTTGAAAGTGTTTTCATGCCATTAAATATTTAGCTACACTTACTAATTAGCTTTGGTCTTCTATGAAAGTGAACGTCAGCTGACGCACCCACGGTGGGTGGGTTTGTGGGAGGCTGTGGAACTTGATAAAAAATAATTGTTGCACAGTTATTTTATGCCAACAGAGATATTTGTTTTACGAATACTTGACGTTAGGTACTGTCGAAAAGAAATAGTCAGCTGTGTCGTGGAGGGGGGATTTCACGTCAGCTGGTCAGGTAAACATGTAAAAAAATTAATAAAATTAAGTTAATTTAGATTAAAAGATTTTTTTTAGGCGACTCCTGATATATATACAAGTATGAAAATAATAGTCAGCTATGCGCCCAATACTCGAAACGACGCGCGGTATTTTTGACGGTCCAGCTGACGAACTTTACCTCAAGAGGCATTCAGCTGACTACAATTTTCAAACTTTATGTGATAAAAACTATAACATTTTCAAATTTCAAGTGGACTTCTGTCAATTTACCCAAACTACAGATAGAGTTGCACATAATTCAAGTATACATATTTATCTGCATTGAAGTCTTTTATTCCTTTATTAATGGCAATTAAACCGAAATAATTAGAGTTACTTAACCCTTAAATAGTCGCATTTTCTAATAACAGGAAATAGGCGAATTCTAGTAACAAAAAATGAGAAAAAATTTGTAATCCTAGTTTCAACTTTGTAGAACTCATGGAATTGTGAATTTTTTGTCTTACTCTTACGAATCATGTGAAAAAAACATTTTAAAAATTGAACTCTTCAAAATACCCCTGTTTAATCTCTAAATATTATATTTTTATTCGGAAAGAAAGTGTCACTGATTAATTTTTTGTTTTTGAATAAAAAAAATTCATTTGTGTATCTCAAATTTTTAAAATGTTATTTTCGAGTATTTCGGAGATAGAAGTTATTGATAAACTAGAAAAACATTTTTTTATAATTTTTTTTTCGTTGTGGGCAGTTAAGAATTAATTAAAATTCATTAAATTCAGCGACATCTTCATCTCCATCACTTTCGTCATCGAAATGCAATGTTCCTGCAGTGAAAGCTATCAATTTTTCAGTTTTCTTCTTACAAAACACACAAAATTGTTTCACTTGAGCCATGTTTCACGTCTGCTCGCTAACACTGCAGACCTGAAACTGCCGATGGGGACTATTGGTTTTTATGGGAATTTATAGTTATTTTTGTCACTCAGTGTCAAATACTCGGTTTCATGGGCGTCCTCGACGCATGTGAAATCATCTTTCACACACCAATTCGTAAAAAGTTGCGCAGTGCGTGAAATCGTCAATCTCGTATTTGACACTTATTGTTAGTGACAAAAATAGAATTCGTTATTCGGTTGTTTCGCGCCGTTCTAACGAGTGTGATTGCCGTACTCGCTTCGCTCGTGCGGCAAACTTGACACTCGTTAGAAACAGCGCTTCACGCCCTAATAACGGAAATAACTATTTCGTTATTAGGGCGTAAAGCGCTGTTTTTAACGCGAGTGTGAAGTTTGCCGCACGAGCGAAGCGAGTACGGCAATCACACTCGTTAGAACCCGTGTGGAAATGTTCATTGGGCCCCAATTGGGGCCCAATGGGGTAGTTGACACCAAGAAAGAATCTGATGTATTTGTCAATAATATAGTAGTTCAAGGTTCAAAGATCACGAAAAAGAATATTATTTGGTAATTTAAGTAAGATTTATTAATATTTTTAAGAAATAAAATATGAAAAATAGAGGCCTTGGTCACGTGACATCGAACGCGAATCAGAGCGCACTGACGTCACGGAGCATGACACAGTACTGTCGTTGTTGATGGTTAATGCAGTGATTTCGATGATTTATTAATATCGTTGATTTTTGACGTATTAATACGAGAATACGGCGATAACAACAAGTGTTTGCAATGGAGAGTGGATTCACGAAAGCAAATAGCAGTAATTTGCCGAAAATTGACGTGGTTATGCTGGGAAAGTTTTTCGCAAATAACCCTGATTTTTGCTCGGCAGAATTTCGGAATGCCAAAACATCAATGTAAGTATACAACTACAATAATCAATAATAATTTGTGTGGAAGATTGTAGTACTACGATAGGTTTTGTTTTAATAAAACTTTTTGAGGTTAGGTATCGTAAAATTATGCTCTATGCTGATTTCATCGCTACATGTTTCTATAAAGAGCTAATGCCTGAATTTGATTTCAGGTCCTCACGAGCGACATACGGAGATGATGCCGTTAGCTATGTGCAGTTAAGGCGCGATGACAATCTTTGTACCGTGAAGTGCAAGATATGTCCAGAACATAAAGTTCGGGGAAAATTATATGCTGCCACACTAGTCATCGACGAAAATGACGACCTCATTGTTTCTGCTGAGTGCCACGATTGTGTCGCTTCCCAAGGAGGCTGCAAGCATGCAATCGCCTTTCTCATGTGGGTACATCGCAGGAGCGAAGAAGCAGCATGCACGTCAGTGGAGTGCTACTGGAAGAAAGCCAAACTCGCAATGGTTGGGACCAATTTGAAATACATTACAGCGAAAACTTTGAGCAAGAGTAGTCCGGCCATACCATCAAACTCACAAGTCTTCACAAAGTTCTTAAAAGAGGGAAGAAAGCGACTACATAGTGATTGTGAGTTGCTAAAATTTCAAACAACTTATACTTTGAACGAAATTGCTAGTGCCTCGATGCATCAACTTGTTTTTAAATATAAGGAGGAATGTTGCGAGGCATTTTTGGATAAAGTTGTGCTAACCGATGCAGTTATACGGAACATTGAAATACAAACTAGGGAGCAGCACAAAACCAGTCTGTGGTTTGAATTGAGATATGGGCGTATAACTGCATCGAAGGCATATGAGGTGAGCCGTTGTAAAACGACCGATGGTACTCTCATGTCAATAATCATGGGTGGCAAAATTCCCGACACTCCATTTATGAAACGCGGTAGAATATTAGAGGAAAATGTAAGAGAGACTGTCGAGTTAAGGCTTGGGGAAAAAATAAATAAGTGTGGTTTAATGTTAAGCAAGAAGCATGTAATGCTTGCTGGTTCACCTGATGGCATTTGTGAAGATCGAATTATAGAGATCAAGTGTCCGGCAAGTGCAACAAGTTATACGAATTACATTAAAGACGGGAAACCTACGGAAAAATATTATACGCAAATGCAAATACAAATGTATTTGAGTGGGATGGAAAATTGTTTATATTGCGTAGCTGACCCTGATTTTAAAGAAAACCAAAAAGTAGAAATTTTGATTGTGCCATTCGAAGAAGACTTTGCTACCAATATAATCAATGACCATCTCACTCAATTCTGGAAAAAATATGTATATCCCTTGCTTTATCAGTCTATTAAAAGCTAATTAAGATAAGACTAACTTTGAATTATAAACCAAATTTTGTTTATGTTGTCTAACAATTTACGCTACCTATTTACTGTACATATTGTTTTGAAATACATGTATTTTACTGAAACAACTGTCTTATTTAAAAAACTTCATACCAGCAAGGAAATGTTGAATAGGTTCCGAGAACTTCTGAAAAGTAATAGGTATGTTGTTAAAATAACGAGACGAAGAAATAATGGAACTGTTTTATTTAATAATAGAATCTTGCAAATTTATCAAACCACAGGCAATGGTTATTACGTCATCTAACACTTTGATGAAATTAATGTTAATACACGCATGTGGCTCTAGCATATGAAATTCACGTAGCCGTCTAATTACCCTCTCGACATGGATCCTTAAGCTAGCAATTTGTTTTGTTTCCTTAGCTTGACTCTTAGTCAATTTCATTCCGGTCTGAACACTTGGCGGTCTGACTAGCTGAACCCCTGATTTATGTAAATATTGTTCAACATGTTTGAAACCTCTATCCGCCATAACACGCATGCCCTTTTCTAAGCCCTGCATGAAATCGCAAGTTTCGACTATACAGGTATCGGTGGTTCTTCCTCCAAAGCCAGGTGAAATGTAATTGACTAGTCCGTTGGGCGTGCAAGATACTAAATATTTGAGCGTGTTCGCTTTTTTGTAATCCGACCATGTCAGAGCTTGATTGACAGCTTTCGATGGCTTCTGTATCTCTATCTCTAAACAGTCAATGATGCAACTTACATTGTGATATTTGTGCCTGAAAGCCATAGGCAAAGTCTTCTTGATCATTTCGCTGTCTAACTTTACAAGAAATGGTCGCATAACGCTCGCTATTACGGGAATGCTTTTCAAAAATATCTTGCTCGCATAGGAAATGCTTATGCCGAAATCGTCGGCTAGTTCTCCGAAGGTACTGTCTAATCTAATTTTTTTTAAACATAATAATAAGTGATGCTCTGGAATATGAGTCTCACTCATTATTATGTCGATTAGATAGTAATATTCCTTCGGAACGCCAATGTAGAAGCGAGGTCTATTCTTAATTCTTTTGATGGTGCTTCGAGTCGTTTCAGCCATCTTTTCTTTTTCTTTCTCGCAGTCTAACTCAGAACAGTCCGATGAAGACTTCATCTGGAGTGAATGAGTCGATGGTGAGGATCCTGTAGCACCGCATACAGACGATGTGAAGAGAGAAACATCACTATCTGAGTGATCTTCACATACTAATTTCCCCAGAATATTCCTTGTGCTGAATCCAATAGACCTCGCTTTTACAGTGTGCATCACTTTCAAAGGGGATGTGGATACAGATGTTAACGATGATCTCAATGGTGACAATGCCTGGTCTATCGACTTGTTGATGGTTTGAACAGCCTTGCTTCGGAACTTCTGTGTTATTAGTGCTTGGACACATTTGTCTGCTGTTTTGCACGCGGCTTCCACGACTCCCTCAGTCGTAAGTAATTCTGCAGAATAAATGAATCTTACTAAAAGGCAATGAAACAACTGGATGTAAAGCACAAATTTTTAAAATATAATAAATACCTGAACTTTTGTCAGAAGTCTCCTCAATGACCACACTAGATGTACTGGTGCTCGGTGTGCACTCTTCAGGACTGTCTGCCTTCATTATGTTCTGTTCGTTCAAGCATTCTTGAAGTATCGACATCCTCTGCTTTTTCTGGATGTACGGTCGTTCCGTACTGCACGTCCGCTTTCTTCTATCGGGCTGGCATTCGAACCTTCTAGGCAGACAACCAGGTTTTAGTCGTATTTGGGACACAAATCCGGTGATGTGGTAAACCATGTAATTCTCCATGTCGTTCGGCAGCTGTAAGAAGGAAATTTTGGTCAATGACCAAGCGTAACTGCGTTAAAAGTAACCATGAAGGAATTATACGCAGATCGGGAGGTCGAAAGAAATCGATTTTTAAAATTTTATTTTCGTAATGTACACCCGTGCTCACGGAATCTGTCGCTGGTGACTTTTTTTAAACCTTATTTTTAAACGTACTAACCAGTGAACAATTAATTCTCATGCCCTCATTAGCTACGGTGACGTCTACTCTCGTTAATGAAAGCACGAGGATTGATTAATCATTGGTTAGTACGTTTAAAAATAACATTTAAAAAAAGTCACCAGCGACAGATTCCGTGAGCCCGGGTGTACATATATTATGTACATACGCAAATAATTTCATGCCAATCCGACGAATATTCTCGAAGTTACACGCACATTTGCAAAAAATGTTTTACTGTGTGCAAAGTGCTTTTGAAACTTTAAACACGTTTCGAACCTTCTGAGTGCGTATAACCTCTTCAGTCATCTACATACAATATTCAACTTTAATAGGTACATAACCTCTTCTTATGTAGTACAGTAGTTAAAGAGATTAGTAAATATAAATACCAATAACAAAGAGAAACTTACATCAAAGTGATCTTCGCAGAAAAACAACCGGGAAATTGTACTTAAGCTGTCTGGGTCCACCCTTGCGAGTTCTAGCCACTTTCTCCGTATTTCTCTTTTAGTAGGCACGGAAATAAACAATTTCTTGGGTGTTTTTATTGTTGTGTTCCCACATAGCGGCACTGTACAGTACTTGTAAAATTTGGAATTCATTTAAATGAATTTCAAAACACTTTTTGTTCACAACTTCTTTGACAAATCTGTCTGTTTACTGCAGTGTGACGTCATTGAGGACGCCATGATAGTTTCACGCATTTTCGTTCGAAATTTGAAACGGGTTTTTAAACATTAAAATTTATTAACTAAATATTCGTATTTTATTAAAATACTTATTTTATGGCTAAAATAGACCATAAGGCGTAATATTAACCACATTCTCAAAAATTGTCAACTACCCCATTGGGCTTTCGTTGGGCTTGTAACGCTTCGCCCAACCTATGCCCAATTTGGGCCGCCCAATTGGGCCCCAATTGGGCAACCCTATTTATGCCCAATCAACCTGAAATGTTACTTTTAATGAATAATAAGATGAATAATGAATAATAAGATTAATAATAATTAATACGATTTTATATTTTCTCATAAAATGTACAAAAGTAAAATAGAAACGTATTCAAGCGGAACAATGATTGATACAAATCATACGCGCGGGTTTCCTTAGTTTGTCATAAGTACAATTTAAGAATTTTCTATTTTCATATTTGATAGATTTATATGCAAGGGGGATTAGGGTGCGATTAATAATGTAAAAGGCCAAGGCCATACAGTAAGAAATAATAATAATATAAACGTATTCTTCAGTTTTTAGGGCTCTATCATACACTATATACACTACACTACATACACTATATTTATTGAAATATACAGGGTGTTACTTAATGATAGGCCGTAATTGCAAGGGCACATTACTGAATCTATTTCCAGTAGAAAAGTTCATATTAACATGTGTCCTAAAATGTCTGATTTTCAAGATACAGGACGTCAAAATTTAAAAAAAACGGTTTTTAAAAATAATATCTCAAAGATCCTTGTGCCGATTTTGTTGACATTTGGCACTGTTGTTTATTATAATAAGATGCTAAGTTAACACTAACTAGAAGATAATTATGAGTTCCAGTGGCGTCTCGGGGGACAGTCTCACGAATAATATCTTTTTTCCTCAAAAACGAAGTGAGGTACGAAATAATTTGAAGAGACAAAAAAGTTGTATTTTTAGCTGCTTAATCTGAAAAAAATATAAAATTTTTTAAAAAGTCAGTGGTGTACACTTTTTTTGTCAATATTATTCGTGAGATTGTCCCCCGGGACGCCACTGGAACTCATAATTATCTTCTAGTTAGTGGTAACTTAGCGTCTTATTACAATAAACAACAGTGCCAAATGTCAACAAAATCGGCACGAGGATTGTTGAGATATTATTAAAGTATCGATTTTTTTAAAAACTGACGTACTGTATCTTGAAAACCAGACATTTTAGGACACATGTTAATATGAACTTTTCTACTGGAAATTGATTCAGTAATGTGCCCTTGCAATTACGGCCTATCATTAAGTAACACCCTGTATATACACTATGCAAAAAAAACAAGCTCGAAGTCGTGAGCAGACCGGGCAAGTTAAAAATGGCGCGTTTTGCCACGAGTCGACTCAAGTCGAACGATTTGATAGTTCGACCGTAGTCGACTTAAAATTTCTTTGTTATTAGTCGAATCGCATGAAGTCGCAAGACGAGCTACTTCGTTCGATTCGACTAATAACAAAGAAATTTTAAGTCGACTACGGTCGAACTACCAAGTCGTTCGACTTGAGTCGACTCGTGGCAACGCGCTTTAAGAGACTAAAAACTACTCGCTGCAGCTACTCGTTCTCGCGCCGTCGTCTGTCGTATCCTCGCCCCCGGCGTTGCCACCTCGGCTTCACGGATGCCACGCTCCGCGTTAAGGTGCAGTTAAACGGCCTGTGATAGCGCGAGCCGAGCCGCGCGCGCCTTTGATCTTGTCGAAAAACCGACATACGATAGATCGCGCGAACTTGGCTCGGCTCGCGCTATCACAGGCCGTTTAACTGCACCTTTAGACTTCCCTGCCTTCTCGTCGTCCTCCGTCCCAGTCCCTTGCGTAAGCCAAAGCCGATCCAATGGCCTCGATGGCTGCCTTCTCTGAAGAAGGGGCTTCCTTGCTGCTCCTTCGAGTTACGGCATCTGACAAAAAACATTACAAAATGATGTATCGCAATCATTACTTTGAAAGGTTTTTACTTCGTAAATATATTTCAAAAACAATAATTTACATGAAAAAATATTAATCACTCTCACCTATTATACACCGATGGAGCCTGAACTCTTTAAGGAGAAACTTGCTAGACTAAAATTTGTAATATATGGACGTGCGTCACTTTAAATGGATGAAAATTTTCATCCTTCAACATCCTCCCAACCGTGGACTTAAAAATAATTATAAAAACCCTATATAATTCAGCCCTGACAAATACAATCTTATCGCGCTATACCTTATCAAGGAGATCTTTCGACGTGATGATTCCGAAACGTTTTTATCGAGAAATATTTATATATTTCTAACATACGGTAGTGTTCACGAATATTGTAAAATATCGCAGGAATGTTACAGAAAAGTTACTTGCAAAAACGTGCTTTGTGAGGTGTAAATGATGATATTTTTTGTAATTTCCATCGTTATACCAGAGGCGAAGAAGAGATGAAATAGAAGTGAGGTACATGTATACTTCACGTTTGACAGGTCGGTATATAAATTGGAACTTGTGATAGTATAATACGAAAGAGGAAATATATCGATAAAGAAAAAATAATAAAATAGTTACTCCATTATTGTAATCTAATTCCATTGGATCCCTTATTTTTCTGCCACGACTTTGATTGTTGATAGTGGATGGATCAACTAATAAATTTGATTTTTCTTCACTATCAACAATCAAAGTCGTGGCAGAAAAATAAGAGATACAATGGAATTGGATTACAATAATGGAGTAACTACTTTATTATTATTTTTTCTTTTTCGATATATTTCCTCTTTCGTATTATACTATCACAAGTTTCAATTTATATACCGACCTGTCAAACGTGAAGTGTATATGTACCTCACTTTTATTTCAAATCTTCTTCGCTTCTGGTGTAACAATGGAAATTACATTATAAAATATCATCATTTACACCCTACAAAGCACGTTTTTGCAAGTAACTTTTCTGTAAAATTCCTGCGATATTTTACAATATTCGTGAATACTACCGTATGTTAGAAATAGATATTTCTCGATAAAAACGTTTCGGAATCATTATGTCGAAAGATCGCCTCGATAAGGTACAGCTCGATAAGATTGTACTTGCTCGGGCTGAATTATATGGGGTTTTTATAATTATTTTAGGAAGTCCCAGAAAAATACAGGTGCAGCAAAATATCGAGGCTGTGCTAGAAAGAATAAGGAATAGCCCTCGAACGAATATTCGGGCTATGGCAACAGAGGTTAGAATCAGCAAGTCTACGGTTGGAAGGATATTGAAGGATGAAAATTTTCATCCATTCAAAGTGACGCACGTCCATGCACTCCAGGCAGCAGATCCAGCTCGCCGAATGAACTAATCCAACTGGTTCTTAGAACAACAAGTTGATCATCCCTCGTTCGAAAGAAATCCCCTCGGGTTCGCATTCGATTTAGAGTCCTGGATAGAATTGAGCAGCATTATTTCTGTAACAAATTATAAATAACACAATTATATCCAGCATTTCACTATTTAAAATATACCGAAATTACTCTACATAGAAATTAAGAAACTATATTAATCTGAGTTAACCTTTCTATAGATAATAACGACAGAATTATTAAAAATGATATATCTCCTCTTTCGTATTATACTATCGAAAGTTTCAATGTATATACCGACCTGTCAAACGTGAAGTGTACATGTACCTCACTTCTATTTCATCTCTTCTTCGCCTCGGATGTAAAGATGGAAATTATAAAATATCATCATTTACACCTCAAGAAGTACGTTTTTGCAAGTAACTTTTCTGTAACATTCTTGCAATATTTTACAATATCCGTGAACACTACCGTATATATTAGAAATATATATTTCTCGATAAAAACGTTTCGGAATCATTATGTCGAAAGATCTCGATAAGATACAGCTCGATAAGATTGTACTTGCTCGGGCTGAATTATATGGGGTTTTTATAATTATTTTAGGAAGTCCCAGAAGAATACAGGTGCAGCAAATATCGATGCTGTGATAGAAAGAATAAGGAATAACCCTCGAACCCTAATCGGTATCAGTGATTCCCAATTGATCGTCGTTACACCAGAGACGAAGAAGAGATGAAATAGAAGTGAGGTACGTGTACACTTCAGGTTTGACAGGTCGTGTATAAATTGGAACTTGTGATAGTACGAAAGAGGAAATATATCGATAGAGAAAAAATAATGATAAAGTACTTACTTGATTATTGTGATCCAATTCCATTGGATCTCCTATTTTTCTGCCACGGCTTGTTGATGGAGAAGAAAAACCATTGATTCCTCCCGTGCTCGCATGACGCTGAAAACAAAAATAGAATATTCACAAAGATATATGTCCTTCATAGGCAATCAAAGTGAGGTTAGAATGGTCAGATAGAAAATAACTTATCTGATGGCAATTCTTCTGAGATGCTGCCGTCTCCTTTCCTGCTCTGTATGCCCAGGCATCCAGAGGAAAGTAGCACTGCATCCGTTCACTATCACGATTCACGATTATTTAAAAAAAATACAAACGATTTGCAAACTACACGGAGCGTCTGTCACATTCGCCACTATCGCCAGGGCCGTCCCGAAAAAAGGGGACTTTTCAGCCTCTCTCCAGGGCCGTACTCTTTTCCCGGGACGGCCCTGACGAATTTCTAAACACAAAAATAGCCGTAGCGCCTAAACTAAAATAGCTAGAAAAAAAAGTCATAAAGCAAAGATTAGAATGTTATTATCTACAACTTTTATTAAGGTCATTTTGTCGAAAAAAAAATAATAATAATAAAATAATAAAAAAGCTTTTTGGTTTGGTACTCTGGAGACTACCCTTAAACAGCGCTGAAAAAATCATCTTACCCTCGTCGATTTTTTTGCGGCATAGGTAAAAGTGGATAAGTGCCTTGGACTAAGTGATTAGGTACCTCAGTTTGGGCCAGATTGGGGTACCCAATGTAGGCCCAACTAAACGCTAATACTATATCGTATCACCTGATCCAAATTTCAGTCACTAAAAGTTCGGAATAGATTTCAATTTTATTTATTCTGTAATAGAAATGGCCAATTTATCATTATATGTATCTTACTCCACTCAATTTGAAAAATGCTGTAAAGATTATTAAAAACGCAATTATCAAAGAATGAAATATATTATATATTTATTACCAATGGCATCATAATAAAGTTAGTAAAGTTTTTGAGGCGATGCTATCTGTAGTATATGCGCGCACGATAGTATGCGCGTAGCGGCATGAGGGCGCTCGCGGCTCTCCTGCGCACTCTCCGCATGCTCGCCGACTCGAGTGCACACGCGTGGTATAGGATTAGGTGTATGGAATAAACCTAGGTTAAGTTTATTAAGAGTCTTGTCATTATACCCACGGTCCTAAATAACCAAATACATAGCAATTGGCGACGAGGATTCGAAAATCGAGAGAAGAAAACGTGTGTGCACGGTACGGCGACGCAAGTGCAGTCCGACGAGGGAAATGCCGCGACGAACGGCCGGGACTGAATAGTGAGGTTATAGTGCGTGACGGGAGAGTCATTTTGAGTGCACGCACGTGTGGCACAAGTGATACGTGAAGTAATTCGTATGCGTTTGTGCAGCGGTTAGGCATATGAACGGTACGTGTGTGCAGTGCGCGCGAGAATAAGCCGATCATATTGCAAGTGTTGTCTTGTGCGACGTATTTCGGTGAACGAGAGCCGATGCCCGACGCCGAGGACAAAGCGAAGCAGCCATTAACGCTCAACGAAGTATATCATCTCTCCAAGCAAAGTATCATTGCCGAGCTGAGGAAACGAGGCGTCGAGGTAGACGAAGGGACTAGTCGTGACATTCTACGTAAACAACTCGCTGGAATAGTGCGAGCAGAGCTGGAATCGAAGGACGCCGACACAAAGGGCGAAACCGACCAAGGGCAAGAGAGGTCGACGGGACAAAATCCGGCACGTGCGCAACAATTTAGTGTCGACAAGGCAGAAACCAGTGGTTTAGAGGATAACGACGTATGCGAAAGCGACGGCAGCAGTGACGAAAGCAGCATGTCGAACAAAACGAAGTTACATTTTCACCTCAAGACAGACGACTGGGACGCGTTCTCAGAGAGGTTAGAACTTCACTTTCTGGTAAAAAAGATTGACGAGGACAAAATGAAGGCTGCTACGTTACTAACCCATTTCGACGAGGAGGCGTACATACTTATCCGAAATTTGTGTGCGCCAGATAAGCGAGCCACAAAATTGTATGCCGACTTAGTAAAGTTAATGTCACAACACCTCAATCCCAAACCATCGGAAGTGATGGAGAGGTGTAAGTTTAACAGCGCCAGGCAAGGAGCGAATGAATCGGTGGCCGACTTCGCAGCTCGATTGCGGAAATTGTCCCTGTACTGCGACTTTGCGGACCTGAAAGTGGCTCTTCGGGATCAATTTGTATGTGGCATACATGACGAGCAGACGAGAGTCGAATTATTCAAACTATCTAATCTCACGTTTGATGCGGCGCTCAAGGAAGCAGTGGCACGAGAAAGTGCGACGAAAGATGCGGCAGGAGCCGTACGAACCCTAGCGGGTAAGTCCCAGAAAGAAGAAATCTTTACCATGAGTTATACGGAGAAAGGAAAGGGGTGGAAAAACCAGAAGGGGCGAGATAAGGAGTCTGAGAGCTCAAGGGAAATCGATCCGATCAGTGCGAGCCGAGGGACACCGGAAAATACAAGCAGAGGACGGAGTTGTTTCTGTTGCGGTAAGCTCGGACACATGGCCAGAGATTGCAGACACCGAGGGACGACGTACAACTTCTGCAAGAAAAAGGGGCATCTAGCGAACGTCTGTTTCAAGAAGAGGCGAGCGGACAACAAATTTTTGCAGACCACGGATGGCGAGTCCGAGAGCAGCGGTGACACGACAGGCAGGCATTTTTCCGATTTTTATACGCTTCGCGAGAAAAACGATGAAACGGAATCTGCATTGTTAAATATTAAAGCTGATCCGTTATATATTAATGTAAGCGTAAATGGTAAAGTAGTCCCGATGGAAGTAGACTCAGGTACGTACTATGCAATAATGTCCGAACAAACGAAAAGTGATATATTGAAAAACTGGAAAATTGATAAATGTGACACAAGCTTATGCGGTTACGTGCAAAATGAAATGAAGCCGATCGGGCAGTTAAGAAATTTGAAAGTAAACTTAAATAACCAGATGAAAACTTTAAGTTGTTTGCTACTTGAAGGCAGCGGCCCACCACTGATTGGGAGACAGTGGTTGGCAGAATTCGGATTATGGAGAAATGATATTTCAGACATTGTTGCATTGCACGATAACGGTAGCATGAGAAGTAAAATATTAAAATTAGACGTAAATGGGGTAAAGGAAAAAATCATTTCTGAATTTCACGTGTTATTCGGCAATACGCCAGGGTTATATAACAAAAGGGAAATAAAAATACATGTTATGGATAACACGAAGCCAATAGCGTTGGGAGCAAGGCATGTGCCGTATGCGCTTAAAGCTAAAGTACAAAGTGAGATTGAAAGATTAATGAAGTTGGGTCATTTAGTAAAGGTGGAAACGAGCGAGTGGGCCACGCCGATAGTCCCTGTTCTGAAAAAGAACGGCGAAGTAAGAATTTGCGGCGATTTTAAAGTAACGTTGAATCCGCGTATAAACGTGACCAAACGACCATTTCCACGTATCGACGATATTTTCAATACATTACAAAAGGGGTCATTGTATTCACAGCTGGATCTGCCACACGCGTACATGCAGATTCCAGTGGATAAACAATCACAAGAGCTACTAACGATTACAACTCACCTTGGATTGTTCCAATATACAAAGTTAACTGAAGGTACGGCACCTGCCCCAAGTGAATTTCAACAGATCATGGAGGAATGTTTACAAGGCATTCCTAATACCGTCGCGTATTTAGATAATATTTTTGTAACCGGTCGCACCAATGACGAGCATTTGGAGAATTTACGAGCGGTTTGTAAGCGACTGGAAGAACGCGGTTTAAGATTACGTGAGGAAAAATGCGACTTCATGAAGGAGCGAATTGAAGTTTTAGGGTATGTAATAGATGCGAACGGCCTACACAAGGCGAAGTCAAAAGTTAAAGCGATGATTGAAGCACCAAGACCAACGGACAACAAACAACTTGCGTCATTCCTTGGTTTAATTAATTTTTATGCAAGATTTCTCAAAAATAGGTCCATGAATTTAAAGCCACTATTTGATTGTGCGCACTCAAAATTTTTTGAATGGACTAAGGAATGTGAGAGGGCTTTTTGTTGGGTAAAGAACGAGTTAATATCTCCGAGAGTACTGGCTCACTATGATCCAGATGAACAATTGGTTTTGGCATGCGATGCTTCAATGTACGGCCTTTCAGCGATTTTATCGCATAGGTATAAGGACGGCAAGGAAAAGCCGATCGCGTATGCATCGAAGAGGATTCCGACAAAAGAAATCAACCGAGCGATTATTGACAAAGAGGCGAGTGCAATTGTGTTCGGAATGGTGAAGTTTTATGATTTCGTGTACGGCCGAGAAATCGTTCTACGAACGGATCACAAGCCATTAGAACACATTTTCGGTCCAAAAAGGGGCATACCGCTTACAGCGGCTAGCCGACTGCAAAGATGGGCATACTTTTTGTCAGGTTTTCAATATAAAATTGAATACATAAAATCGGAAAATAATGGAAATTGCGACGCGCTATCGCGCTTACCCATCAACGATGATACGGATATTTTTTATGCAGATTTTACGCCGGTTCATTATATTAATGAAAGAATGAGTAACTTAAACTGGCAGAAAGTAATCCTTGAGACAAAAAGCGACAAAATCTTGAGTAGAATTATGAAATTTTGTATGCTAGGATGGCCGAATAATATTAAGGAATTATCCGGCGAGGAGCAGAAATACTTTTCTAAAAAGGACGAAATTTCGATAGAAGAGAATTGCTTATTCTGGGGCTGCAGGATAATTATCCCGGTATCGTTACGAAAGATCATATTAGACGACCTACATAAGTCGCATCTGGGAATAGTAAAAATTAAGTCTTTGGCACGATCGTATGTGTGGTGGCCGAATATCGATTTAGACATAGAAAATTGTGTAGGCACCTTCAAGGATAAGGTTCATAAAATTGTAAAAGGGGGAGAAAAGGTAAACAATGCGATAAACATGTTTATGTTCGACTACCGCAGCACACCGCACTGTACGACCGGAAAATCACCTGCGTTGTTATTCTATGGTCGAGAGCTTCGAACTCGGTTTGACTTGTTAAGGCCGAATATACGGAACAAGGTATATGGGCGACAGCAGGCGCAGATTGAAAATAGCCCGCATTCGCGTAACATACAACTAAACGTGGGGGATTCGGTGATGATCGATAATCATGATACATCGGGCGAAAAACGTATTCCGGCCGAAATTGTAAAAGACTTGTCACCATCGACGTTTAGGGTAAAAACCGATTCGGGTATCATCACGAAGCGACACGCAAATCAGATCGTAAAGCCGGTACGTCGCTCGACGCGGATAGCGAATCGACAGCGAAATTAACAATATGTATACAACTCATACTAAGAAAAAAGGGAGGAATGTAGTATATGCGCGCACGATAGTATGCGCGTAGCGGCATGAGGGCGCTCGCGGCTCTCCTGCGCACTCTCCGCATGCTCGCCGACTCGAGCGCACACGCGTGGTATAGGATTAGGTGTATGGAATAAACCTAGGTTAAGTTTATTAAGAGTCTTGTCATTATACCCACGGTCCTAAATAACCAAATACATAGCACTATCAACATTAAAACATAAAAATTATACAATATTTCTTGCTAGGGTAGTGATTAGGTACCTTAGTTGGGGCCAGATTGGGGTGCCCAACGTAGCCCCAACTAGTACCTTAGTTGGGGCCTGATTGGGCTGCCCAACGTAGCCCCAACTAAACGCTAATACTACATCGTATCACCTGACTCAAATTCCAGTCACTAAAAGTTCGGAATAAGTTCTAAATGTCCAGATTTATTTTTACTTCCGGTACATAAATAAAACAAATAATTGTATCTATTCGATTTATTATATTTTATTCAAATTGGGCCGCCCAATTGGGGCCTAATTGGCGCCCAATTACTGATTGGGCCAACTTGGGCAGATTTCCACACGGGAACGGCGCAAAACAACCGAATAACGAATTCTATTTTTTGTTACTAAGTGTCAAATACGAGGTTGACGATTTCACGCACTGCGCAGGTTATTTCACGCACTGCGCAACTTTTCACGAATTGGTGTGTGAAAGATGATTTCACATGCATCGAGGACGACCATGAAACCGAGTATTTGACACTGAGTGACAAAAATATTTTTTCGTCACTCAGTGCGTAAAACTCGGTTTCACGGGCATCCCTAACCCCGTCAACCTCGTATTTGACAGTTACAAAAAATAGAATTCGTTATAAGGGCGTTTCGCGTCGTTTTAACTCGTGTGGTTGCCGCACTCGCTTCGCTCGTGCGGAAAACTTCATACTCGTTAAAAACGGCGCTTCACGCCTTTATAACGAAAATATCTATTTATTTACAGTTCTAGTCAGCTGCACTGCTGGAAAGGCACACTGAGACTGACAAAGCAGACTCCTGATCCCTCAGATTCCTTCTCAAGTGTTGCATACATCACTTGTATATATTTCAAGTAAGAGAGAACGAGATAAACATATACATCCGTATCTCACCCTCTAAACTTATGACCACTGTTATAGAGTCTTCATCTCATCAAAAATAGTTAAAATTAAATTAACTTATTTTGTATATATCAATAGGGACCAAAAATACGAGGGAAACAGCTGTCCTTTCGGGGATTTACGCAGATGTGTAGGTATAAATCACGTAGCCCTAAGGCTGAAGAGTATACTATATAACTGAGGCATGTAAATGGAAAAGGCTGAAAGTGCCATACCTTGCAGAAATAAGATTTTGTATAAGATTTTTTATAAAAATAGGTGTCAATGCCATCGCCAATAACCTAGTAATGGATGTAAGTGTCTCCGGATTCAGTTTTAGTTTATAGAGCGTTCGAAAAGTAGCTCTGCGGTTGCAGTTTTAAACAAATTTATTTGATTTTTCAACGATTTTGGCTTTGGCACTTTCAACCTTTTCGATTTACACGCGACAACTGTAGTGGTGAGCTCTGCTGAACAGTTTTTATTTCCCTGTAGTTTAGCTAAATTGACAGAAGTCCACTTGAAATTTGAAAATGTTATAGTTTTTATCACACAAAGTTTGGAAATTGTAGTCAGCTGAATGCCTCTTGAGGTAAAGTTCGTCAGCTGGACCGTCAAAAATACCGCGCGTCGTTTGGAGTATTGGGTGCAATTATATGTTTTCGCTCCAGAGCTGACGATCTTCCCCCCACTATATATGTAGCTGACTATTATTTTAATACTTGTACATATGTCAGGAGTCGCCTAAAAAAATCTTTTAGTCTAAATTAACTTAATTTTATTAATTTTTTTACATGTTTACCTGACCAGCTGACGTGAAATCCCCCCTCCACGACACAGGTGACTATTTCTTTTCGACAGTACCTAACGTCAAGTATTTGT
Organism: Xiphydria camelus; assembly: GCA_963678675.1. Classification (NCBI taxonomy): domain Eukaryota; kingdom Metazoa; phylum Arthropoda; class Insecta; order Hymenoptera; family Xiphydriidae; genus Xiphydria; species Xiphydria camelus. Next base: position 14,813,022 of record OY783198.1, read on the forward strand.
AAAACAAATATCTGTTGGCATAAAATAACTGTGCAACAATTATTTTTTATCAAGTTCCACCCCCTGCCACACCCACACCCACCACTATTGGGGCAGCTGACGGTCACTTTTGGCATTCACTTTATATCCCCTTCAAAGGTTCTTAAAATTAGCCGGCATGAAATGACTACCTGAAAAAGCCCCTACCTCCGGACTATAAGCACAATTGAAGGGTTTCCGGTTCAAACATGCTAAGTGCCAAAATCGGAATACTGAGATATCGTCGAAAAACTATGATCGCGATGCTATCAAGCGGTAAGAACCGATACTCAGAATTTTGTCTATCGTGCGACGGAACAATAAACATAAACAAAACACAATGTCCTAAAATGTACGTACTGCGTGATAAATATCACCAATACCGTCAGGACTCGGTGGCACTTATAGTACAAGATCCAAACTAGAGACGTTTTCTTCACCGATCTGCTTACCGGATGAAAAGTATTTTTTGTCAAACATAATACGTCAATGAATATATCGCGAATGGGTAGACTAATAAAATATGCTCAAGACTACCCTTAAAACTATATAAACAGGTGAGCTGATATGAGCAATTTGCACCAATCTGCTTACCAATTAAACTATACAGGGTGTTCATTTTAAAACTTACCACCCACGTTATCTGCGTAAAGAGACATATTTCTGAAAATCGCCGAGACACGTCAACAAAATTATTGAGGGGGAACATTTTTTATAAAAATTCGACGCCCCCCCCCCCCCTCAACCACCTGACTCCGGGGGCGGTAACCCCAATATTCTTAAATGGAACAGGGGGTCGAGTGATACCTCATTTTAACGTCAAATTTGAAAAGTAGGACGTCAAAATGTACACAATTAAAAGCCCTTTAAAATGAGGTATCACTCGACCCCCTGTTCCATTTAAGAATATTGGGGTTACCGCCCCCGGAGTCAGGTGGTTGAGGGGGGGGGCGTCGAATTTTTATAAAAAATGTTCCCCCTCAATAATTTTGTTGACGTGTCTCGGCGATTTTCAGAAATATGTCTCTTTACGCAGATAACGTGGGTGGTAAGTTTTAAAATTAACACCCTGTATATGAAAATAAAGATAATTTTATTGTAAACACGACGGTATAACCCTACCTGCCAAAAATCGGTCATGAATCACGGTTGTAAGGCTTTGAAATTTATCGGAGCTAGCCAAGATGCGCGTACTACAGGGAAATTTGCTATAGGACGCAACGTAGGAAGTGGGCGCGACGCGACGCGACGGTTAAATGAGAGAGAGTGCGTACATGCTGCTTCCTCGTACGATTGACAAAGATAACACTACTAAAATGCTGAGAAAAAGCGACTACGAGCGACTCGCTGTTTACATCCCTCAGTTTGCGGAAAAATGTGTGCTCCATTATTACATAAATGTAATGTAGTGTTATCTTCTTCAATCGTTATTTTTTTCAATCAATTACTGTTGGATTCCTGGTAAAATTATTTTCGTTCGAGATTCAACTAACTTTGCATTTTTATCTTTGCCTGTCTGGAAGGGACAATTTATTACTTTATGGCTCTTTCTCGAAAGTACAGAAAAAGGGGAAAAATTTTCTTACCGGGTTTTCGAGTGAAAGTTTTTTCCGAACATGTGATAAACAGACAGTCGAGGCGATGGCTCATGGGGTGGGTTTGTAACGTATTAAAAATATCTGAAGGTAAAGACGAAAATCTAGACCTTTCCTCTAAGTGAGGTTTCATAAGTTCAAATGATAAATTGTTAAGAGAAATTCTTCTTGGAGTCTTTGCGTTGTTTAGGTTACTGTTATATAAAATCTGGGCACTCTCTCTCTCTCTCTTATTCCAGCAACATACAAGTTTTTGGAAGGCTATAATATTGTATTTGTTGTAATATTGCTATAATATTTGTAAAGATTTTTATTGTATTCATTGTTTTATAATAAAGTTTTTTTACACCGCCAATTTGTTAATGATTTTTTATCGCTCTCTAAAAAATGTAATTTTTCTGTTTGTTTGCTGTGGTATTTTTATAGAATAGATAAAATTTATCGAATAATTATCACTAACATATTATTATTCTGATAGAAATATTAATATTTCTCCATCCATATATTTAATTGAAAATATTTGAAAAATCTTTCTCACATTTTAATATTTTATATTTAATTTAAAGTAATTAAAAGTTTACTGCCAGTACCTACTCCATCGTAGTCGCTTTTTCTCGGCATTTTAGTAGTGTTATCTTTGTCAATCGTACGAGGAAGCAGTATGTACGCACTCTCTCTCATCTAACCGTCGCGTCGCGCCCACTTCCTATGTTGTGTCCTATAGCAAATTTCCCTGTAGTACGCGCATCTTGGCTAGCTCCGATAAATTTCAAAGCCTTACAACCGTGATTCATGACCGATTTTTTGCAGGTAGAGTTATACCATCGTGTTTGCAATAAAATTATCTTTATTTTCATATATAGTTTAATTGGTAAGCAGATTGGTGCAAATTGCTCATATCAGCTCACCTGTTTATACAGGGTATAACAAAATAAGTGTAAAACATTTCAGGGGGTGATTCCTCATCGAAAAAGGGATAGGGTCTTTCATATAAAGAAACTTCATTTGAGCATCCCTTGCGTTGCGTTTTCCACCCCTTACAACCATGGGGTAAACCAAATAAATTACTGACTAAAAGTGTCTTTTTGATAGTAGAAAATGTCACGTTAATTTCAATTTTGTAACTTTTTTAGTGTTTGAAAAAAATTGTAAAACAAATTTTATGTACCCCCTTTAAGGGGCTGTATCTTAACAAGGGATGCTCAAATGAAGTTTCTTTATGTGAAAGACCCTATCCCTTTTTCGATGAGGAATCACCCCCTGAAATGTTTGACACTTATTTTGTTACACCCTGTATAGTTTTAAGGGTAGTCTTGAGCATATTTTATTAGCCTACCCATTCGCGATATATTCATTGACGTATTATGTTTGACAACAAATACTTTTCATCTGGTAAGCAGATCGGTGAAGAACGTCTCTAGTTCGGATCTTAGACTATTAGTTTATTTATACCAAAACGAGACCTGGCGTTTGTTGGAACAGCCATCTTTGGTTCCTCTGTGTAACTATTCATGATGAGTTTGGCACTTGGCATCTGTATACGATATAGGCAATTGTATATAGAATATGTGCACCTTAATATCTTAGAATTAAGAAAAATGGCACAGCATGTTTGAACCGGACACCCTTCAATTTTTCGTAAATATCCTGATAGGCTTTTATGATCGTCACGAGATTCATACAAATTATAATAATTGATCCTTCTAAAGTTTACGTTTGTTTTGCTGCATGAATTCGAAAACATAACTATCTTATATAATTTTTTAATTTACATTATACCGTATGATTTAAATTAATCATTGCATTTATCGTAACAACATATTTACGAAAAATTGTTTTCATATTGAGTGTATATTTAGCATTTTATTTGTATTATTTTGAAATCATATGGTGTCATAAATATGCTTACTTAACGATGTGTCACCTACTTATATCTGTACCCCAGGATAAAAGTGTATTAAGTCCAATTTGTAAAAATTGGACTTACACTTTTATCCTGAGGTACAGATATAGTTTGAGCCAAAAGTTTGTTGAATCAGAATATGTCGATTTCGAATTGATTTGCAAAATGGGCATTCGTGAGGAAAATAGTATATGTCATTCGGCTTTAATCCTCGGATTTTTTAAGCCTCGGATTACCACCTTATGACATAAGATACTATTAATGACACAAATATACTTGCTTAATGATGACTCATAAAGCGCACAACCTTGATACATCTGATGAGCTATGTAATACTACTTACAGTTGTACAACTTACGTACATTTGTTTATCTGGGTACCCTATAGTATTCAGCGAAGAAACCCCGTGCGCGCGCGCGCGCGAGAAGGGCCGTTTTTAAGAGCAACACAGCCATAGCTCGCCTCTGCATCCCGGGAGGCCGCCGAATAGGTATGCTGCAGCGTGACCAAGAAGCGTTAACTTTTCCCTTGACGTAAGCTAGATTCACCCGCGCCGTTATTGATTATGTTATGCTAGTAAGAATTTATTTTACTGCCATCTTTATCCCAAGGATAAGTAGCGAGTGGGGGTGACGTCCAGATGATGTCATTCGACCCAAGGTGACATCAAACGGACATTCTTCGGGCGTCAACAGGACATCGCTTAAGTTCGCCCCTTCTCCTTGAGACAATTCTGGCTTGTACGATGTCTTCGCAAAGAAGCATTCGTTGCGTTGCATGGTAAGGTGCGTATACATACATCGGCGAACCGAACGATTCGCGAACCGCTTCTGAACCGCTTGTTCGCATATTACCCAAGTAGAAATCTCGGGACAACCATCTGTAAAAAGTTATCTTTTGTCGGTTAACTGAAGGCTTTATCCAAATGTTGACTAGAAGATAACATATTTTCTGTTCACCTGAATCGGATATCTTGTAGATATCTTTTTGGGTTATCTCTCAGACACAACTAAAAAGTTGTCAAAAAGTCATTGGTTAGCCATTTTTTAATAGATGATTGACTGAAGTTAACGAATAGATACTGCCTCTGCCTTTGACTGCCTCTGATTATCTACCAGTTATCCTGAAAAAATTATCTAACAGATATTATTTTGCGGTTATACAGTATGTCCCGTGGATATATTATATACAGGGTGTTTCATAAGTATTGTGACAAACGTAAAGGGGTTGTAGAGTGCATTAAACTAAGCAATCTTGACCAATAAACCTGTGTCCAGAAATATGCCGTTTGGGCAGGAAGGTGAATGAGAGAAACACGAAGCAACTAATAATTTTATTTTTAATGTTTATAAAAATGACTCAATATGGCCTCCGTTTCGCTCAATACAGAATGTGGCACGGTTGTGCATTGCAGTCCGGACCCTATGGAATACCCCAGGCATGTCCTGCACAACTGTGGAGGCGGCCATGACCCTTCCCAATAGATCTTGCACGTTGTTGACAGGTATTTTGTACACCAACGTTTTGACATGGCCCCAGAAAAAGAAATCTAAGGGTGTTAAGTCTGGAGATCTTGCGGACTGTCGCACATGATGGCGCTCCGGCGCATTTTTCTTTGCAAGCGCGGCAGTATCTGAATGAAACGTTCATTCACCTTCCTGCCCAAACGGCATATTTCTGGACACAGGTTTATTGGTCAAGATTGCTTAGTTTAATGACCTCTACAACCCCTTTACGTTTGTCACAATACTTATGAAACACCCTGTATAAGGCAAGTATTTGAATTTCCCCCACATTTGACTTTGGTAGTGCTTATGACGGTGCTATAGTTAGAGTTGGCTTCAGAAAAGTGCGCTGCGTTCTTACGAGCCGTGTTTCCGCGAAACCTGTATGATTATTTCTCATCACTTCTACACATTATTTACCATTATTTACAAATTCAGTTAATTTCGAGATTAGACGCTTCGATCTCCCGAATTGACAGTTCCCGGGAAATCAGACGTCTTACACTTTTCGCTCTCGAAACACGGCTCGTAAGAACGCAGCGAACTCTTCTGAAGCCAACTCTAACTACAGCACCGTTCCAAGCACTACCAAAGTCAAATGTGGGGGAAATTCAAATACTTGCGTTATATCCACGGGACATACTGTATTTGAAAAGTACAATAAAAGTCGCCGCAAAGTTATCCATGAGAGACTATCTAGAGATAACTGATAAAAGCTATCTATTAGTTAACTTTTTTATGCCATTTATATATACATATAAGTTATCAGGAAAACTTTAACTAAAGTTAACATGTTTTAACATGTTACCTTGTGGTTAGTGTTTAGAAGTTCAAAGAGAGTCATTACAAATTTAATCACTTAGTTATTTACAAGATGACTCCCAAAAGTTATCCATTAGTTACATTTTTTCTTTCACATAAAAGTTATACCGAAGTTGTTATCTGAGCGATGGAATTTTTCGGTGAGTGTTTGGAGTGATTTTTAAGAACATTAAATGTCATCCATCTCAAGCCATCTGTCAGATGAATCATAAAAGTTACGAATAAGATGACTTTTTCATAGCATTCAAAAGTTATGTGGAAAAAGTTTTCTAAACGATGTCTGTATTTGCACTTCAATTGACCGGCCGGTTTAAGTTTACTTGAAGTCGATGCATTTCGGGTATACTCTTTTCATGAAAATGCAGTTAACCTTTAGATGAAAATCATTGAATGAACAACAGTTGACTTGTAAAAGTGATCTAAAAGTTATTATTTTCGTGTCTCTGGTGCCGGCGTGTTGTGTTATATTTGTTCTCGTGTATTTGTGCAATTGTTGGCTGTTCTTTAATTTAAAATACAACAAAAAATCACGAAACTAACAACTGGTAAGTACCTTTTGTTATTAAGTATTCAAATTAAGTACAACTGGGAACGTCTTATGGTTTTAGCGAGGAAAGACACTCTGCGTGCGATGCAGGTTAGGTTCGTCAAATTATTTCCACTCATATGGATTTGCATAATTTTTTATTAATTAACACCGTCGAGTGTCGAAAATTAAAAAATTATAATACGTTGAGTCGTCGACAACAATGAGGCATCTTTACGGTTCTTTGAACGATACACAAATTGCATTAACAAGGTCTTCACCGGCTGAAAGAGTGGACGGACAACCTGTCGTTATTTCTTCACAGTTAAATCATTCGCATTCATCTTTGAATCAAGATCAGTTAATAATTAATCGTTTTTCCTATAATACTGAATTGTCAAACTCAGAACCAGAAGTTGAAGAAAGTGAAAATGGTCAATCGAATGACACTGCAGGTGAACTCATTGATGAGGAGCATGTCGATCAAGAAGTTGTTCTGAATCAGACTCCTGCTTCCTCATTTAGCTTAATAAAATATCTCCGTATTTGGCATTTGACCAATAAAATTTCTCAAAAGACACCGAGTGAACTTTTATGTGGGCTTCAACAATGCGGTCACGGCCTGCTCTCGACTAGCAAAACATTGCTTAAAACACCAAAAAGGAACCAAATAAAATCACTGAGTACTGGTACTTTTTCATATTACGGTTTAGAGAGAGCATTGTGTGATCAACTTCAACATGTGAACATTCGGAATTTATCTGAGGATTTCAATATTTTCATAAATGTTGATGGAATGACAATTTCGAAAAGTTCAAAAAGTTAACTTTGGCCTATTTTAAGCAGAATTGAAAATTTTGATCAATTTGAACCTTTCGTCATGGCGGTCTATCATAGGTCAACGAAACCAGCACCAGTTGAGAGTTTTTTAGATGATTTTCTGGTTGAATATTTGCGTTCAAATGAAGAAGGTTTCGTCTTTAAAAGTCAACGATTTAAAGTTCATATAAAAGGATTTTTAGCTAATACTCCAACAAGAAATTTTCTTATGTGCTTCCCAGCACATAACAGCCGCTGTGTTTCATGCATTGAAGAAGGAATTACAGTCCAAAGCCGAAGATTATTCTTGGAGAACAATTTCCCCTTGCGAACCGATGAAACTTTTCGTATAGACCTTCCTATCAAATAGCCTAGCGGAATAAGCATGTGAAATCTGCCCCCACGTGTATCAGCACCAAATTTAAATGATCGATAGGCATCTATGAGAAACTAAATCTCCTAAATTTTTAGACCCCTAACAGCTATAGGTGGGGAGTTATGAGGGCGGGAAGTAAAATCGAAAAACAACTTTTTCTCCGGAATGATTTTCATGAAAAAAATACATGTTACTCTTTCTGTAGAGCCAATTCCAAAAAAAATATCGAATTTTTTTGTGAAAATTCGACAAAAAAAATTGTTGAAGATTTTAAACAATTTTTTTAGGTTATAATTAATTAGAACACCCCCAATTTTTTGCTCATTTTTTCATTGGAATATCCTTAATAACATAATATTTCCAATTACATCGGAAGTGTACCCCACTGAAAAATATTAACAAATGTACACGACTCATCATCTAAATTCTATATATACCGCATGTTCTATGGCCAACCGCGCAGGTGAGCTGCGACCTGAATTCTTGACTTCGGCAGTATTTATGGTACAATTAGAGTGGGCTTCAGACGAGTGCGCTGCATAAGAACGAAAAGTGTCGACTGCTCTTCTAATAGCTGTCAATTCGGGAGATCGAAGCGTTTCGTGTAACCTCAAAATCGTAAAGTTTTGAATTAGTAGTGAATAATTTGTAGAGAGAAGTGATGAGAAATAATCATAAATAATTCGGCATATGATAATTGTTAATTTTTTGGAACAGTCTTTCAATGATATTATTTATTTATTTATTATTATTTCAATGCTTCCTTTACTATGAACGAGCTCGCGTCTCACGATACGGGGTGCTTCATTTCTGTAAGTCTTCTGGCCTCTCACTTCTTCATTTTATAAAAATTATATTAAATTAAGAAATAGGTCCACAGACTTCTTTGTATGCTTTTTTAACTACAAATGTTTTATAGTGCAGTTGTTTCATTGCAAATTAAGTATGGAAGGACACTTGCCTCTTACTTTTATATCCAGTTACAAATTATATATTCGACGGAAAAACAATTTTAACTCTCGTCATTGTTTTCGTCTACTACGGGAACGAATCCATTTCAAATGAACATTTTACTGAGTATTTCAGCTGGTCGAATAATTTTTGATAAGTATCTTGCATTTGATAAATAGTACACAATAACAGCAACGTGATAACAGCAGCCAACTGTTCTTCTGCCATTAGCACATTCACATCCATAGTTTATTATGCCAGAAACCCCGATACTGTTAGGTTTGTACCTAATGAAGCTTCTATATGATGCCCGAGAAATGTGTCGTGATGGTACTTTGAATTTGAGCACATTTGATTCAGCCATCACATATTCGAAAACATCTTTTCCATCTATATATATGTCCACCGGCAGATACAGGGACATTTTCTAATCCCCCTTTTTCATCATTGGATATCACAGAAAATGACTTCAGGAATACCTATATGAAATTTTACGAAAAAATATTGAGAACTTCCACAGATATTTAGGAAATGGCATGGATAGGTAGATTCCACGCCCCTTACATATTGGCAGTTTCTAGAACGTTATTGGATTCCAGGACGGTCTCGGAAAACTTTTTGTCCCGTGGTAGTTTCCAAACCATGCTCAAAGCCTCTCCTTTTTAACCTCTAAATATCTTGCCTACGGCATATAGACGTAGATTGCATATCAAAATGACGTACTGCCTATTAGAAGAGAGTCGTCAATAGTTTTTTAACAAGTAGAGAACAGGGCAATTTTACCTCCTCTGTTACACCAGTTGAACAAAATTTAACCCTCCATCATAGCCCTCACAACTTTGGTTTTTTGACACGGAACCGGAATCTCCCGATTCGATAAGAAGACATGTGAGTGCGAGTGAGACCATTATGCATTCGCCATATGTACTATGACACATAGCCGAATTCATATGTATACGATGCACTGGCAGTTTCCGAAACCGGATAGACAAATTGATTAAAATGAGGAGTATTTACTCCCTCTCTTTCTACAGAACATGGCAATTTTACCTCCTCTCTTATATGAGTTGAAGAAAAGCGGGTATATACATATATGGGTGAATGCCCCGAAGTGAAACAAAACACCTTTCCATTTTGGTCACAAAAAAAAACAATATTTTTGAGAGAAAACTAGAATAGAAGCTTGGTTTACCAATTAAAAACAAATATTTACAGGAGACAGTTCATTTTTGTCATTGTTTTTTATTTTATTTAGCTTTTCTTTAAATTTAGCAGCAGGGGAATCGTTCAAAAAGTTAATGGATTTAACCAAATTCGGTATAGGGGTTTTTTTGGGTCGCTGATCACGAATCTGAAGTCGGATTTCAAAAATTCAAGATGGCAGATCCAATATGGCGAACGAAATTTTCGAAAATCGACGGATTTATCCCAAATTTGGTATAGGGTTTTTTTTGGATCGCTGATCACGAATATGGTAGTTATATTTGCAAAAATTAAAATTTTCGAAAATCTCGTCCGCCATGTTTGATCCGCCATTTTTAATTTCTGAAATCTGACTTCAGATTCGTGATCGGCGACCCAAATAACCCCCCTCTCTATACCAAATTTGGCACAAATCCGTCGATTTTCGAAAATCTTGTCCGCCATATTGGATCCGCCATCTTGCATTTTTGAAATCCGACTTCAAATTCGTAATCAGCGACCAAAAAAACCCCCTATACCGAATTTGGTTTAAGTTCATTAACTTTTTGAAAATCATGATCTCTGGCTGGTTTTTTGAGATTAAAACAAAAATGTGATGTGATGGCCAAATTCTGACACCGGATTCGTGATCAGGAGGCAAAATTAATGTGGATAACATATCGCACATCAAAAGTATATCCTACTTACGAGCTTACCTTTCATAATGCTCATTTCTCTGTAGAAACATTCCCCTGGAACTATTTTTCCAGGGGAACGACACCAGGGGAATGACAAAACATGAGATTATTTTCAATTAAATTTGAACGAGCTGAGCGTCATTATTAGGCTTACACCCAAAAATATATTAATATTAACCTTAGTTATTTACTTCTAGTTCACAACATAATTTCAATATTCACTAGAACTATTACTTACCAGGGGAATGACAGTTTCAATGTGACTACAGAAAAAAGTTCTGTAACTTATAGATTAACTTGAGAATAAATACACGTAAACCAATCAGTTTTTGGAAACCCACTGTGCATCACTTGCTACTTACTCTCACCTGGTAAAACAAACCTCTGGCTCCATTTCCCAGGCATTAATGGAATTTTAACATGCGCAGGGGAATGACATGCATATTGTGGACACGCAAGTTTAACATTTTTTTAGACTTATTAGAGTAACTTTTTTATTTATTTATCTACTACGACTTTTAAACAGAGTTTTTTGTAAGTAGATCTTAATTTATAGCTGCTTAAGCATACCAAATACTCTTTCACTTTATGTCTAATGGCTATAAAGCGAAGGAGATACAAACCAGGGGAATGACAATTTACACCTAAAGTATTAAATAAAAACGGAATTTTATAGAACTATAAAAAATATAATCAACGACCCAATAAAACAAAGGCAAAGAGTACTTAAAACAGATATCTAACACATTAGAGTTTAAACCCAAGAACAGTGCACCACTGATATTGTATATTGTGCACTTTACAGGCAACCACCCATATATACTTACATGACAGTTAAATATTAGGTGTACACTTTGTTATTGCGTCACAAATTGAGTTCAGAAACTACCGTTACATATAAGATTCAGTGCATACAGGGTAGATTACGTGATTCATTGACATAGGAGTCGTGTGAATGCAAGTGAGAACATATGGCGAGTGTATAATATTTTCACTCGCACTCACACGTCTTCTATGTCAACAAATGAAGTGATCTACCACGTATGCACCGAAATTTATAAGTAATGGTAGTTTCCGAACCCGATTTATGATGCAATAACAAAGTGTACACCTAATCTTTAACTGTTCATGTATATGCTCGCTTTTCTTTTACTGATGTAAGAGAGGAGGTAAAATTGCCCTGTTCTCTAGAAAGAGAGGGAGTAAATACTCCTTATTAATCAATTTGTCTATCCGGTCTCGGAAACTGCCAGTATATCGTATACCGTATGTCCGCGATGAAAGAGACCATAGGAAAATTGCGAGTTTTGCATGAGCACCCCTATGTCCAGTTCAGCACCAACTTATCTAGTGGCATCCAATAGAGAGTCAGCGTGGTAGCGTCACTGCACATGCGAGGTCATCCGCGGTATCGGCGAATGGCGTCTGCGAGCTATCAATTCAACTCACGTGGGATTTTGTAGTTAAGAAGCCGCCAGCCTTTAACATCAACACGCGTTATTAATTAAAAGATTCAGAGTAAGATCGTTTCAATGAGGATCTACGAAGTGGAAATAAGGGTTGTCGAACTTCCTAAAAAGAAGGTAGGTATTAATAGTTAATTTATTGAATTTATTTGTTTGAGACAGGAAGATGAATGTTTCTTTATTGTCTCATATCCTCGTTTCTCATAGAGTCGAAGATCCAGCGTTCATCGATGCAGCCAGGACAGAAGAATTGTCTGAAGAAGGTATGCAAGGTTCAGACAGACCAGATATTTCATGGACTTCAAGACGGAGTATCATAGGAAAGAGATCGGAGGCATTGGTTAATGCGGCTGTTCTGCTATTAAGTAACCTATCCGAATCTAGCAGTAGTCAGCAGAAAAAGAAATATTTTTTAAGGAGCTTCATATCGAATTCGTATTTCAGATCAAACGAAGGGGCATTAGATCTGGTGGCCTTAGAGCTATGTAGTAGGACAGGAGGAATATACACAGTTTCCCTGGTGGATACGCTGTGTAATTTCTACCATAAATCTCTGCTGTTATTTATGTTCTGATGATATTTATAAGCACTTTAATCCTTTAATCTTTGTCTATTTATTTTAACACTTAAAACATTCCTTCTTTCAATTATGTCTATAATATTATGTCTGTTCCTTTTTGCATTTGTGTATGTAAATTAACTTTTTTTAATTCGACGAATAAATTAATTTTTCTACATTTAATCTTTTGTTATAAACCTGTTTCATCGTATCTCTCTTGCATCATTAGTAAGTGCTGAAAGAAGCTCTTCTTCAATAATGGTCAAATAACTTTAAACACTCATATTGCCCTTGAAGAATATTGGACCCATAATAACATCGTTCTACATCCTGGCCCACACATTGACATTGCTAACACCTTTAAATCGCCGAGGTAGGAGAATGTGGGGGTTTTCTATCACTCAATACTTATAATAGTGTAACCAAACTTCACTATTAGATCGAAATGTATATTCGTCGCTAAAACATGTTTTATTGACGTACATTTAGTCGATGGCTACGCGTTCAGAGACCCACCAGCAAAACGTCAAAAAAGTACTGCGTCCAGTATTTAATGTGAAAGCTTCACGAAGATCCGATAATAGAAACGGAATGAAAATTGACTCATCTTAGAGCCATCCAAAATCTAACATTTGATCGATTTTGCAGACGGTTATAAATCCTGAAAAAAGTGTGCTCTTTCCCCTTACCCTCGACGAAAATATATCATCCAAATTTATAACCAGAAATTGAATTTTTTAAAATTAATTTATTAGCTGGATTAAAAAAGGTTAATATACATAGATAAAGAATCAGAAAAGTACAGATATAATCTTATAGGCTAAATTAAGAATAGAAACATTAAAAAAATAATATAAATAGACAAATATTAAAATATAATATAAATACTCGGAATCTTTTACTTAATAATGCGCGATGATGTTAAACGCTTACGGCTTCTTAACCACAAAATCCCGCGTGAGTTGAATTGACAGCTCGCAGACGACATTCGTCGACCCCGCGGATGATTTCGCATGCGCAGTGACGCTACCACGCTGACTCTCATTGGATGCCACTAGATAAGTGGGTGCTCAATCGGACACAGGGGTGCTCATGCAAAACTCGCAATTTTCCTATGGTCTCTGATCGCGGACATACGGTACATATGAACTCGGCTAAAGGCCCTTGCACACTGGACGCGTCAAGCGCCAGGCGTCGAGCAGCAACCAATGAACGCAGAGATATAATGCGTCACGGACGAAATATCTCTGCGTTCATTGGTTGCTGCTCGACGCTTGGCGCTTGACGCGTCCAGTGTGCAAGGGCCTTGATGCGTCACTGTGTCTTCTCATTCCCACTCGCACGTTCTCAGTGTAATCGACCCTTATACTGTCTTTTTATAATTTACAGCCTGAAAGTTCTTCTGTAAGAGTTTTCCATTTACGACATAGACCGATAATGTGTTGCACTTTCCACTGAAGTGAACCAATGCTCTTACAGGGCTCTAACAAAACATGTGACACAGTGCAGTTCAGTGTCGATCTATGATAGCTATAGATATACTATCGGTGAGGCATTCGCATTTGGCCCGAATTGGCTCTTATGGCTCCTCTACACGTTGGCCAATGCGCTCGCCAATGCGTTGGCCAGCGTGCTCGCCAATGCACTGGCAAGGACATTGGAAACTCCTCTACACGCTGGCCAATGCGCTCGCCAATGCGTCCGCCAATACGCTGGCCAGCGCGCTGGCCAACGCACTGGCAAGGACATGGAATTCAGTTTATTTCGACACAGGCCAATATGAACAACTGCACTGCAACAATTTGAAGCCGCAAAATTGGCAAATAAATAATATATTTGTCACTTTAATTGTTGACAAACCCTTGATCCTTATCGTACAAATATAAATAATTTTATTACTAAATTCTTTTAACAGACCTATAAAGTAGTCCTATAGCTTTTGCGGAGTTTACATAGATCGCATACCGTATGTCCGCGATCATTTGAACCATAGGAAAATTGCGAGTTTTGCATGAGCACCCCTTTGGGTCTCCTCGTCCAATAGAATCACCGGAGAAGCATGAATGCGCATGCGTAGTCATCCGCGAGTGTGGCGTCGTCAGCAAGTTCAGATCGATTATTTCGATAACCGATCTGAACTTGCTGACGACGCCACACTCGCGGATGACTACGCATGCGCATTCACGCTTCTCCGGTGATTCTATTGGACAAGGAGACCCAAAGGGGTGCTCATGCAAAACTCGCAATTTTCCTATGGTTCAAATGATCGCGGACATACGGTACATCTTTAACACATCGGTGTTAAATTGAGTATAATTTTGCGTTCTAAAACACTGACTTGATCCTGCTACTACTGAAAATTGAATTATGTACAGTCTCTCAGAAGTATTAAAATCAGTGCCATTTTAATATGGACATGTGAACACTTCTTTTAAATCGAACATACTGCTAGTGCAATGAAATTAGCAGTGTCTTCAAAATGTCAAAATGAATATACAAATTTCGCCTCGGGTGCGACAGCTATTCACATACTAGGCCAATGCGGCCAACGTGTGGACGCGACACCAACGTCCGCCAGCTCCAAAGCCAACGCCTTTGATCTGTCTTCAAAAACCGACACCACGACGGATCGGTCGCCAACGCTTGGCCCAGCTCCGCCAACGCTGGTGCCATGCCGCCAATATCACCAATAGCCCCATCTACACGCTGGCCAATGTGCATTGGCCAGCGTGCTTGCCAATGCATTGGCCAACGTGTAGAGGGGCCTTTATATGCATGTGCATTCTGAATCTTCAATGCGTTTTTAGTCAATATGCATAATACGCGCCTAAAGACAAAAGTCAATACGACTAAAAATCAAGATTCTGCAAAAGGTAAGTTGAATACAGAATTTATTAAGATAAGTCTTACAGATTTGAGAACTACATAAGCAAGGGTAGCAAGAGAGAGAATAATATGGTATATAATATATAACTTGCACGAGTTTTGACTCTACAGTTCTTAAAACATGGGGTGGAAGTTACTTTATTATTCGCTTCCACTGATAAATTTCTTCTTGAGTTTGCAAAATCGACTTCTATGAATTTCACGATCATCCTTCAAGCTTAACCTGAAAACAATGCTCCATTGATATATTATATAACGTATATCATCTGTGTGTGGGTGAAATAAATGGTTCGTTGTAAGAATTTTGTCACACGGAGGGGGGTATTGAAGGACTTGTATGTGCTCTAATCAGGTGGGGATTTGAAACGCTTTGACAATTAAACTTGTATTTGATATTAGCAGTATTAGGTTTTGCAAAGTTTCAAACTGCTCTCTGATAAGCCCAATCAAGATTTGAGATGCTATCAAGAGAAAGAACTCGTACAGTGGAGCATATGTTTAATGAAGTGATGGGCTTTATTTCAGGTTTAGCTTGAAGGATAAATATAAGTTTCATAAGGTGAATACAGGATCATAAATTATAATAAACAATAAAACGACTTTTTTTGTTAATCTACAAATTAGTAGGAAAGCGTCTTCGATTAGTCCACTTTCTATTGAGAGCACTGCAAATGCATAATACTGATGAACGGTTGTTTCGTTTTTAAAAGGAGATAATTCCAAATTTGTTTTGAGTATTTTTTATAATAAAAGTATGAACTCGAACTGTATTCTGAATTAGCTTGTCTCAAGAACAATGAAATGATATAACGTTGGTTTAATTAATTTAATGCTTATGTTATGCTTTAAATCATGAATGGTGTCAATCACCAGAGATGGATTCTGATAACTTTGCAATCAAATGGCACAATTACATTCTACACTCATTAAGCCAGCAGATTGAAAATAAATTTAAATCGCACACAAACTTTTTTTCTATCTAAAATGCACACCCTGCATTGGAATCTTTAACTGATGTAAGACACACTTAAATTAGATCTTAATCTTTTTTGCTCGTTATGATTTAAGTATGATTACTGTAGACTTTTATTAAATAGTTAACTAAAGTGTTTTTATTCTTAAGATTTTTGTTTTTATTCTTGTGGCTTTTTATCCGTATTTTTTAGATGAGAAACTTTCACTGAGGATGAAAAATAAGCTGAATAAAAATTTGCCTTTAATTGTACTTCATCGTATTTCACAAACGGAGCATTTTGAAGTCCAAAAAGAACCACAGATACAAAAGAGCTCTGAGGACACAAATAGTGAAATTGCTCCAGATAGGGCAAACGACAGTTTTCAAATTTGCACCTCCAATAGGGTTGAGCATGAAAAATCTACGGCTTATTCCAACGACTCGATGTCATGTTTGGAAAATGTTTCTTTTGACATACCAAGTGTTCCGTCAGATATCATAGAGAATCTTAGCCTCAGCGAATTATGGGAAGACAATATATCGTTCTCGAATAATAATAATATTGAAAAGTCGACTGCCTCCCTTGCACAGTCTATTACGAATGAGATCAATGATTCAGCCGAGATATCAGATGTGTCTGAAAATGTGATACAAGAAACCTGCAGAACTCTCATGTCTAATACCGAAAGTCGTATTCCATTACATCAAGATGGTGACTTAGGTATGTAAATTATTTTAAAAGGTCTCATTCCAACTTTCTTCATACTATAATAAGATCATCAGTACTTAAAACGTACCTCATAATAAAATTACAAGTAATACAAATATAGAATTTATACTAGAATTCTATTTTTAAATACGCATGTATAAAAATAAATTTGAATATGTTCTTAAAATAATACTTCTGTGGCCTGTAGGTTTGATTTAACGGAACTTTTATTCGGTAATAATCAGGCCTTTTAAATATCCAAAAGAATAACTACACGTCTGACGTTTCGGTTCTTCTTCGAACCCTCTTCAGAGACGTACCCAGTACGTCAGTACGTCTCTGAAGAGGGTTCGAAGAAGAACCGAAACGTCAGACGTGTAGTTATTCTTGTGGATATTTAAAAGGCCTGATTATTACCGAATAAAAGTTCCGTTAAATTTAAATATGTTATTAACTGTCTTACCTATGGTATAATAAAACTGCATTTAAAAATAAAAAATATTAATTCTTCAGTTTTAAATGCCATAAGCGGATTTATACAACTATTAAGATTAATCAAAGATAATAAACTTTTTAGTAATAGCCGAAGTCTTGAGTATTTACAATAAAATCGATCTGCCTGTCTACCTAAATTTTAATTTGTACAGCCTAGTAAAATTAATTTCATTACGTACGCTTTATCCTGAAATGCCCTATCATTACTATAACTCTATTCTTACCAAAGATTTAGTAGAAATGTGGAATATTTAAATAATGAAAAAAAAAAGCATTTACACCTGAATCTATTTATTATTTTACATCATCTTCATACAGGGTGGATCACTTGATTCGGTGACACAGGAGACTTGTGAATGCGAGTCAGAACATATGACGAGTGCATAAGAACCACTCTGTCGCATGAACTCCAACTGAACAAGTCTAGAGAAATGTGGGACAGAGGAAGTTCATGCACTCGCCATATGCTCTCACTCGCACTCACATGTCTCTTATGTCACTGAATCAAGTAATCCACCCTCTATTTAAGGCTCCTGTTTCCAGATTTTCCCATGATTTTAGGTTGGCGACAGTGGCTCGTATATACGCTCTAATAAAATGAAATTCATAATTTAAACAATATCTGCATTTTTAAATCCTTATTTACACATTGCAATGCAATGTAATACGAAAGGGTTTTAAAATGCAGATATTGTTTAAATTATGAATTTTATTTTATTAGGGCATATGTCCGAGCCACTGCTGCCAACCTAAAATTATGCGAAAACCTGGAGATAGGAGCCTTAATTGTTTCTACTATACAACGAAATACATTTACTTTTATTTATGTTACGATAAAAGATTATGTAAACAACGAAAAATCCTGCGTTGAAGATGAAGGATCTGACTACATGCCGTCGGAGGATGAAGCCGAGTATGGGAACACAAGTGAAGAGGAAAGTGATGATGTAGACGTAATGAAGAAAAATAACTCTCATACGAAATCCTTAAAGAGAAGCAGTGTTAAATCTCTTAATTCAACGAGGAATGAAAGTTTCGACGAAATAAATTGGCCCGGATTCTCAGCGTGCGATGACGTCGAAATTGCAACGGAATTATCGAGAGGCTCTAAGGGGGATGGCAAATCAAATTTTTGCTTATTTTGCCATAAATTACAATTAAAAATTGGTAGACACCTTGAGACCGTACATAAAAACGAAGATACCGTACAAAAATTCATCTTACTTCCGAAAGGTAGTATTGAACGAAGAAATGAAATCGGTATTCTCAGAAAGAAAGGTAATTTTATTTTCAATACAAATAAGGAATTTAATAAAGGTAACATGATCGTTGTGAGGAGACCTACTTGTACCGGGAAACAAAGTGGACGAAATTTCGTTAGTTGTGCGACTTGCAAAGGATTTTACACTAAAAACAACATACGGCACCATTTTTTGGAATGTTCTAATATGAAAGCAAAAAGCACTAGAACTACGCTAATGCTAGCGCGACGAATGATTGGTAGAATACATCCTGATGCATGTTCCAAAATGAGAAAGGATATCCTACCCATTATGAGGGAAGATGATATTGTACGCCTGATCAGATACGACCGCCTTATCATATTGTACGGGAATAAACTCAGTAGAAAGTATAGACTAGCTCATCAGAATGATATGATTCGGGCTCACTTACGGCTCATGGGCCGTTTCCTAATGGCTGCGAAACAAATTGAGCCCCAAATCTTTGATCTCGCCACAGTATTCGACCTCCAAAACTACGATACTGCTATTAAAGCAGTTAACGTGGTAGCCCGGTTAGATGAGAAGACTGATCTGTACAAAACGCCTGCCAACGCGGCGGCTATAGGAACATGCCTTAAAAAAATGGGGCTCATCTTGGAAACGGAATGTATCAAAGCGCACGATGGTAAAAAGAAGAAAAATGTTAAAGACTTTTTAAAGTTACTTGAAGAAGATTACAGCGCAAGCGTAAATAAGACCGTTATGGAAACGCAAACAGCGAAGCAACGCAAAAAAAGGATTGAACTTCCACAATCTAAGGATATAAAAAACTTAAATGTATTTTTACGGAATACCTGCAAGTTCAATTTAAAAAGCTTAAAAGACCAATTCTCCTTTGAAAGGTGGAAATCGTTGGCAGAAGCCACTCTTATTAGTATTCAGTTGTTCAATCGCCGTCGTGCCGGTGAAGTAGAGAGAATTCTTATTGAAGATTTCAAAAACTGAACGTATTCAAGAAGGAGACGAAGTATACAAGACATTGTCAGAAGAAAATAAACAAACGGCACAGCAATATGTACGATTTGTCATACGGGGCAAATTGAACCGTTCAGTGCCAGTACTGTTAAACTCTGAGATGTTTGAATGTGTTGAAACAATCTTAAAATTCAGATCAGCGGCAAAAGTCAAGCCGAAAAATCCGTTTGTATTTGGAATACCAAGTACTGATAAACGGCAGAAACATCTCAGAGCTTGTTTACTTATGCGATCATTTTCAACTAAATGCGGTGCCACTAATGCTAAGACTCTACGCGGCACTGTATTAAGAAAACACATCGCAACAAAATGTGTCTCATTAAATCTAACTGAAAAAGAGGTATCGAACGTTGCTAATTTTATGGGGCACCATGATTTGATTCATAAAAAAATTTATCAGCAACCTGTAGCAACCGTTGATATTATTAATATGTCACAATTGTTAGAAAAAGCGGGAGGCAAGAGCGATAACCACGATACTATAAGATCATCGTTTGCTAAAGAAGAGTCATCGGGGATGAACGAGACCACCGAGTGTTAGAATTTATTATTTTGTTTATTCGTATTTTTATTTTTGTTTTTAATAATTGCATATCTTGTGCACGCGTAATAAATTATTGTTATTTAAACCAGAACGTCTTGGCGGTTAGGTAACAAACAGTATCAAACGAAAGCGCCGGTTTTCTCAATAACTGTGAGAAGGTAGTGTACTGATTGGGTACCGCTTATTGCTTTGCCGCTCCATCGTTCTGGCTTAAATGGTATATGAGTAAGATTGCGATTCTTCTTTAATATTAGACTAAAAATTACATATTTATCTCAAATTAAAAAAATTATCCAATAGTTTTCTATACAAGTTGACGCGACACTTTTATCTATTTTTGATGAAAACGTTATCGTTCACTAAAATGCAGAAATGTGCCTAGCTTTACTAAAAAATAGTAATTCTATTTCTTCTGGTAGTACATAGTTTCATATCAAATTCGAATATATCGATGTATTTGTTGCATTAATACGTAAATATGAAGCTATGTACTGGCAGAAAAAATGAAATTAATATTCTGAGCCAAGAATGTCTCTACTATAGTATATTACCATTTATGAATATCAAATAATAAGTTTACATATTTAGATACTAACAAATTAGATGTTTTTAGGTACACGAAGCACCACAGATAATGGAGGTAGTATGACAAATTCTGATTCCGAAGAAGAGAAGAAGGAGAATCTACAACGAAAGTCTTTAAAAATGAAGAAACGCAAACACAAAACTAAACGTAATATTAAAAGCTATTTTAAGTAGCGTGCTCTTATCAACGATTTTATAAATACCTGTTCTTGTTTTATTGTTTCAATTTTATAATTGTAGTACCGTCAGAAGGAAAAATGACGGATGACGACGTGTCGCCAGAGCCTACTAAAAAGGTGAAAAGTACACAAAGGTTCAAACAACGTGCTAACGATGGTATTAAGCGACGATCCAGTGAGTGAATAACTTTCTAATGTAACGAATTCATTGCTTAAGTCCATACTACAATGAGTCGGAAGACGGTATCTATATCGTAAGAATTGGTTTTACCTATTAGCTCTATCAATGACTGATCAATAACATATTTTCATTATCGCATCTAGTAAGTTAATCACTTATGTTAAAAGGTACCACACTGCCGTCCGAATCATTATAGAATATACTTTATAATAACTAGCGGTCATCATTATTTTTTCAATACGGGTCTTAACACAGGTATCCATTTAATTTTCAGACCTATAAAAATTAATTTTATAATTCTAGCATCGCCGTATGGAAAAACTCTAAGACGTAGATGGACCCCTGAGGAAAAAGCTGCAGTACTACACAAATTCGGTCATCATATTTCTACTGGGACCCTACCGTCCATACAGGAGATTCAAGTATTTAAAAGTAAATCTGTCTCCCTCGAAACAAGATCGGCCGCCGTGATAAAAACCTGGCTACATAATCAAATTAAAAAGTCTCGTATGAGCTGAGATACCCATACTTTAATAATAAGTACTTATGTGTTATGTATGTGTGATTTAATCACATAAAACCTGCCAAAGAATCTATAATAGTTTTTTTGTTTAAACAATGTGGCTCTGTATTCAATCCTTCTGGCAATTCTAAAATAAGTAATAGATATATGTATGTATGTATAAGAACATTTTCCATAAAAAAAATATAATACTCCAGTATTATGTGTATGTGTGTGTTTAGGTTCTGCGATACATTTTTTTTCTCTAAAATATATTGAATTATTTAATTCATTTTGGCGTCTGCTCTCCTCATAATAAACCTTAAAGTGCGCATTTTTTTGAATATAATTATGAAGAATCATTTGCTATGTAATTCGATTAAAGAGATGTCCTAAGCAAATTTAAAAAAAATTATTGTTTCTGTCAAGTGTAAAAGCTTTTATAGGTTAATAAATTCTAATGAGTGAATATTAATAGTCATCTCGGTACGCTGAAATTTTTTGCACAGTACCTCTAGAAATAACTTAACTAATAGCTGAACCTAATAAATGTAATGGGCAAGTATTTGTGAACGTGTACATTCGGAATAATGTTATTTTTTTGGTAAGTAGACGATTGGAATTAGATTTGGTATTCTTACTTGAAAATCTTTGTCGCGTTAAATATTGTTCTGGAAGCTGCCAATGTATTCAATGGTAGTTACCAGAGTGCAATTTACAAACAAATCTTTCACGCAAAAGTTGCTTCGTATTGAGGGGAAATTAAGACACCATTTTTGTATGGCAGGTTTTTTCGTAATATGACAACAAAAATAAATTAAGATACTGTAGGTAAATCTATATCATGTAGAGTGTGACATTGGCTTTGTATATACGCTATTCCATTTACATTGACATGTAAGAAACATGAATTGAAACATTAACTTGCATTCGTGTAAATATGTCCGCTTATCTTCGTCTGACACGGGACAGGTGGCAAAACTGCTCCACCTTCTTGAAAAAGAATAGAGAGATACTTCTAATGAATTTAAACTCGCATCTATCCCGCGCGCGTTCCTGAAACTGCCAATATATCAACCAATTTATATATGTATAATATATCGGCGTATGCGGTATGCGATATATTGGTAGTTTCCGAGACCTGATAAATAAATTGATTAACGAAGAGTAATTACTCCTTCTTTTTAGAGAGAACAGAGCAATTTTACTTCCTTTCTCACGTCAGACGAAGAAAAACGGGCATATTTTACGAACAGTTGAAGATTAAGAGTACACTTGGTTATTGCGTCACAAATTGGGTTCGGAAACTGCTGTTACATATATATTTCGGCGACATAGGAAATGTGTGAGTGCGAGTGAGAACATATGGCGTGTGTGTATAAGAACCTCTCGGTCGCATGAACTCTAACTGGAGAAGTCTAGAGAAATGTATTTCAGATAACAATAATCTCAAACTGCTCAGTGAAGATAAATTTCATCTCATATCCTTCTTATTCGTCTCAGCCATCTCCATAACTTTTATTATAATGATAATGTCGAGTTCCGCTTAAAGGAATGTAGACAATCTTCGTATCTCATAAATAAGGCGCACATCATTAAGAATCTACTATACTTACGCATCGTATACAAATCAACATTCCTCGACACCAAATAACTGATGTTTGCAAGATTTCTCCGTAAAATGACAAATAACGGAAATAATCGGGGTATGCAGTATGCGATATTCCTACTTGCAGTCTCCGAGACCAAATAAAAAAATTGATTAACGAGGAGTATTTACTCCCCCTCTTTTTAGAGAGAGAGAGAGAGAGAATAGCAATTTTACCTCCTCTCTCGATCCAGATCAAGGAAAGCGGGAATATTTACGCGAACGGTTAAAGATTAGGAGTACACTTTGTTATTGCATCACAAATTGGGTTCGGAAACTACCGTTACATATATGTCTCGGTACATATACGTATTGATAGTTTTCGGTGCTGTGTCAAAAAATCAAAGTTATGAAGGTTCTTAATCATGCATTTCTTTTTCTTTTGAAGTTTGTAATTGGTAAAAGTACTCGGTACCCCTCTTCGAAGTAGTACGCAAATTACTGTACCTTTGTAAGGTAAATGGAATAACGTATGCTCGCTTTTCTTCATCTGGTATATGAGCGGAGGTAATATTATTCTCTTCTCTAGAAGGAGACGGAGTAAAGCCCGGTTGTACAGTGTGAGTTCAGGGTTTGCTTAGTGAATGACGAGTTGAGTTGAACTCGAATTTAAAATATGTAGAATAGAGAGAGAGAGAGAGAGAGAGAGAGAGAGAGAGAGAGAGAGAGAGAGAGAGAGAGAGAGACGAGAGAGAGAGAGAGAGAGAGAGAGAGAGAGAGAGAGAGAGAGAGAGAGAGAGAGAGAGAGA